>SNQJ01S0019884.1:43725-70284 GCA_010110895.2 Picea sitchensis
CCCACATGACTTTTGGCGCTTCATCTCCTAGGGTTAGGTTTTTGGATGTTTAGGGTTTTTGAAACTCCTGTTTATTGTAAAAAGGCCTTGAGAGCCTCATTATAATCATATTCTTGTGAATGAGTGTAGCCGTCACATCTCTTCTCAGAGATAAGCCGCCACCATTCCAGCAAGCTTGTTTTCTGCTACATTTTACAGTTTCAACTTATTTCCTTATTGAATAGAAAACTAGTTTTATTGTATCTCTATTATTCTATGTTAAGCATCTAGTAATAATCTGTAGTCATTTCATTCTGCTCATAAAATCCATATGAAAGAGGGAGAAGGAGGAAAAGTAGTCTTCACGGATGCAGAAGATAAAGGATCAACATATGTACGATTTCCCTGACGTAAGGTGCTTATCTGAGAAGCATCAAGATAATTTGGGACATTCAGAGTGGTCCACAACCAAACTGGTAGTCATACATTCAACCCAAGAATGTTAAAAATGGCCATCAATATGGAATTAATATTTCCAAAGAAAGGAAACTCACAAGAATCCCCTACGGCAGGGGTTCTTGTCTTGTTATCTTCAAGAAATTTGACCATGAATTTCTTATGCACAGGTTTGTCCCTTGCGGGATTGTTGATGTCCATAAAAGTCTCATGCACTGGATCTAGAAAAACAGTGGTATAAAAACCCATTCCTTCTAGGAGGTGGTTGCACACTTTCAAGAGAAATACCAAGGGTCCTTCCCGAATAGCAGGGTGGTTGGTCGACCACCTTGAATCAATGATCCAAAACATGTCATATTGAAACAACCTAAGGAAAACTATATAAATAAGAAATCCAATAAAATCCCTAAGAGAAACATCACAAGAAAACAACTTTTCAAAATATTTAGCCCAGGTGGATAAGGTCCCATGTCCAAAGCAGTGAAAAAGTGGAAAGGGACCTTCTAGATAAAGGAATGAGTTTATTAATTCTCGTGAACTAGAAAATGAAGGAGTGAAAAGTAGTTACACTGACCTCCACTGACAAGTATTATCCGGTGCAAGTACCCATGTGTTGGCCCTCGACTAAGTTTTGAGGAAACATTGGTCGTGTTTGACCACTTTTGGGACTTCGACAGGCTGGTCGAAGATGGGGCACCGAGGAGGAGCTGAGATCGTGGGATCTCACTTGTTTTGCGGGCTTATGGACTGAGCAAAGGGTTTATTAGGGTTTATGTAATGGGTTATGGGATGTCGTCCCATGGGTTTACCCATGATTAGGCCTTTTTCTAAATGTATAAATAAGTAGTAGCTAAAGTCATGTAAAAGTAGTTACCGATTGGATTAGTGCATGACTAGTTGGATTTGTGCAAGAGTGTGTTAAGACTTGCGGAGCTAAGCACAAGTTGTTTGTAGGTTTCTTTTTGCACAGTTGGATGTAAGGATCCGTGCCTTGACTTGATTTAGGGAAGGAGGATCTGGTTCTCTTTACACAGATCTCCTGTCCTTGGTGGAGTTGGCTCTATGGCTTTGTGCACAGGAGAAGAAAAATGTATGAAGATTGAAGACTAATAAAGAACAAGAGAATAAGTTGGTGGATGTATCCCTACACTAGGGTGATTCATGTATATTCTGTGTCTTGATGTGCTTTGTGTGATGTTTCTTATGTGTTTATCTGCTTACTGTTGTTGTTATAATGTATGATGAATGGATATGATGTTGTTGCTTAGTGCTTAGTGATATTAAATAAAATGAATGCTAGACCAAAGTTGATGATATCTGCTAAGTGATTGAAAGTACTTGATATTTATTGTTACTACGTGGAGCTGTACTAAGGGTTTAATATGCAATGTGAATGAGACTCATGAAGTAATGCATATTGTTTTCTAAGTTCTCTGTTAAGTGTTGTAATCATAGATCTATGCCCTAGCTTGGTTGTAGAAACCTGAGTCCTGCAACCCCCTTTCCTCTACCTAGGTCTGACTTCATCTTCTTTGTGGGTGTTTCCGAAAGGGCCAGTAGTTAGGGTTTTGTTGGTGCATTGTTGAAGCATTAAACCCTGGGTCTACCCCTGTGCCAACAAATGGTTCTGTTGTCATGACCTGAAACTATGATTGCTTGGAAATGAAGAAAAGAGAAAGATTTGTGCGTAGATTTGTTTCTATAGTGCGCAGTATTATACTTGACTTGTGAAGCTCTATGCTAAGAAAGAAACTTGATCTTAAGAAAAGATGTAAGCTCTGAAAGATTTGTGCTCTCGTAAGGGTAAGATAAGTGGAAATGTTTGCTTTGAAAATATGAATCTAGGTATGTTTGATAGATTTTGTCCTAGTATGAAAGCTAGGGAATAGTTAGAAGAAAGAGTTGATCTAAATAAATTTGATAGAAATAGAGAAAGATATGTTATTCCTATGCATATAAAGAGTTTTTAGACTAATAAGTGGATGCAAGAACCTAGAAAGAATTTTTGCAGATTGTAGGTCCATCACTGTGATCCCAGTGTGTAATACAGGAGAGGTTGGGGATCACTTAAAAGAAAGAGAGGATTAACATTGTGTTATAATTGCAGAAGATCGAGACATCTTGCTAAGGAATGCCCTGGTACAGGTCCTATTTGTCTTTCCTGTAAAGTTATTGGTCATGAGGTTGAGGATTGTCCAAGAATGATTGCTAAAGTTGAAAAGATGAACATGAGACAAGAAAACTATAAATAAAGTCAAGATACTAAGGATATGTTAAAGAATCATAAACAAAAAGAGTCAGAGACTATGTTAATACAGTTGAAAGAAGTAATGGATGATCACAGAGACATCAGTTTACCAGAGATCCTGAAAGAAAAACAACGCATAGTTACAAGAATAGAAGACTTTGACATAGACTGTGTATTGGATGAAGACACGTGAATATTATGACAGAAAGCACTTGGGAAATTTTGGGAAATCCTACTATGGTAGCTTCATTGGGAAGGATATGATTTTTTAAAGGAAAGATGATAACCCTATGTGGAAGAGTTACTAATATACCTATGATTTCTTAGGAAACATCAACAGAAGAAGAATTTGAAATCATTAAATTTGTTGAGAACAACGCCCCTTTTCGAATTTTATTAGGAAAGACTTGGATTGAGAAGGATCATATCAGAAGGAAAGCAGAGGAGGAAACTACATAACAGAAAAAGAAATAACTAAGGGACCTCATAACCATAAAAATAGAGCGACCAATAGAAGAACAAGAAGATAAGTCGAAGAAACAAAGGGAAAGAGAATTAGCTGTCAAGGTTGAAAGAACGAAAAAAGGTTTGAAGGACCTATCCATGCAAGAAATACTAATACCTACCCTGGATTTAATAAGAGAAGAGGCATTACCTTTGAACCCTTTGATAGAACATCAGTAGTGCAAAGCTACTATGCTAAGAGAAGATAAGAATAAGAATGGAAAGAGGAATCTAGAAACTCGAGTCATAGAAAAGAAGGAAAGGAAGCTCAGTAAGAAGAAAGAAAAGTTAGAAAAACAATGGGAAGTTCTAGAGAAGACTTTGTAGGAGGCAGATCTGCAGAAGTTGAACCTCACTGGAATAGCATAACCACACAGGATGGGACTTCTCCACGATGAAGCTATATGACCATTGGAGGTGCCCCGAGCGTTAGAATGACGCTCCAGAATGGCTAGAAATGCAGTCATTGACGGAAATACCATCGTTGGACTGTTGGGACCGAGCCATAACGGACAGATTCACATTGATGGATGCATTCTTGCCCGTTGGAGGAATCTGTTATGATGCTTTCTTATTTAACCCATCGAACGCTGCACTGGGACCACTTTTTTCCACCCATGACTATCCAAGCTAATAGAGAATCGATTGTATATCGCGCTGTGATTTCTAGACCTCTCCATCCATTTATTAACCTCGCTTGTATGTTCGTCTACTCGGTCTATTTGGTTACAAGTGTGAATGTCGGGTGAAGCTAGCGTGTTAGAGAAGTCTATGGAGGATATTCTCATGGATATCATGGCTAAGAGAGTTATGTCTGTAGGAATACAGGCGTCATCAACTAGGGGACTGCAAGCATCTCCCTCGATTGGACGTCATTCTAGCTAGACCGCGACTGAGAAGAGAAGCAAGAACTGCGACGATCTAGCTAACACGAAATAAATCCCGTTGGTATTTCCAGATTACATACTGCCTTTGGCTGATGTAGTTAACCACAATAGTATCCCATGTGACTTTGAGTAAATGTTGATCATTGCGTACATCTCGAAGGGGATACGCGTAGTTGGACCCCAGTTAGGGTAGATCCCTTCTCTAAAGAACAACAACTTTAATCTCGGCGAGAAAAAGAACTATGCCATGCTCACGCCCCATAGCTATTTGATGAACATGACTGGGAAGAAGCCACACATAGTCTCCCAACCATAGATTAAGGGGCTTGCACAGTCAATGATATTGAATGTGATGAATATGCCTCACTTTGGCCGACATCAAGAGGTTAACGCCTGCGTTAAAATCCTCCTGTCGTGATATCACAGAGGATATCTATGGCTCGATGGGAACATTACTGTGGATATGGCATTGATCCACCTGATCATAGGATTGATCATACAAGGACCGAACCCTCAGCAGTTCTACCCAGGGAAGAATTCATATCGCTCCCTAGCATAGCGCATAAAGGAGGATTATGGTGATGTAGAAAAGGGAAAGTGAGGCTACAAGGTAGTCTCCATCCAGGATGGCGCAGTGCACCTAGCTTGTCAGCTTATAGATGGAAATCTCATCAGAAAGAATCATCTGACACAGATCATTGGGTTCATAGTATACCTCGCCGGGAAGTGCGTATAAGGAATGCAAATGAACTGGGTGAGTTACCTCATCCACGAGCTCAAGAAAGACTACCACAAAGTCTAGGATCAGGGGTATGAATTCATTTTTAGCTGGTTACTTGTATTAATCACATTTTTTGCTTGGAATATGCCAAAAGGAGTGACATTTCCATAAGTTAAGCCATCAGATTCGTTGGCTGCGAGGTTCTCCACCTTGTGGTATAAAAATGAAATGTTGAAGAAGTGGCAGTCGAAGGTTGTGTTCCATGCCTACTACCAACAACTGAAGAATGCTATTGAGACATTTCCATGCATGAACCCGAGAACACTGCACCAGTACATACCGCTAGCAAAGTTCTGCGTAGATCGACACTTTGTCTATATCACTGCACGCAAGGATGAGAGTAAGGAGAAGTTACAGTCCTACTATAAGCTGACCAACAAATACATGGAATAAATCATCAAAGAATGGCCAGTGGATTTCCTTGTACTGGTGGAAGATGTAGGACTCTCCAAACTTGACATCATCAGAAGCCCCTTAGTCACCCGCGTCGAGCATTTTGGACAAAGTAGTGCGAAGAAAAAGAAGAAAAAGATATAAGTCCAGATTATTGAGATCAATGAAGAGGAAATAACCTCAGAGTAAAGTGGGTCTAACTCACCTGCAGGAGGAGGAGGAGGTGAAGTGAATCAAGAATAAGGAGGGGAAGAAGGATAAAAGAAACACAAAGGAAAAGTTACACCACTGAAGGATCGCCCTACCAAGGCCGAAACATCGAAGAAGAGGAAGGTTTCTTCGTAGAAACCGTCATCAAGAAAGAAGACATGCACCAGTAAGCCCAAGATGAAGGCCACGCTCACAAAGGATGACGTCGATATAATAATCGCAGTTGTGGAGGATGCTTCATAGGATATCTTGCAGTGATACAGAGGAAATAAGGAAAGACTATATGAAAGAATTGAAAAGGAGCTAAGAGATATACAACAAGCTATCCATTTGAACCGTGTAGTATCCACTGTGCCTTCTTCATCGAAGATTGTAAAATTGGGGGATGATCCCACCCAGTTACAAAGACTAGAAAATGCAATAGAGGCTCGACTTCATCGAGTCCATAAGGAGAAGGAGAAGGCTACAGAAGCCTTGAAGAAAGAAAAGGAGGAGCTCTTAGAGAAACTACGAGTTGCGCAGTCTTGTGTAACCACCTATGATAAGGAGAATATGAAATTTGGATGATGTTCGAGGAGGAAAAAGCAATAATGCAGAAAGAAAAAGACCAACTGCTCACCGATAAGATTGCAGTCAAAGAAGAGTTGACTACAACACTTTGCTCTATTTTGGGATTGGCACAGGAGGAACATTAGTCAGTGGAGATTCAAGTGGGGAAGCTTGTTGAGGCCATTCAACAACTTCAAGCATGGATAACAGAGTTAGATATCCAAGAAGTGTCAAGAACTCCACAAGAAGTGTGCGATTAGAGCGATGAAGCTGCTAGGAGCATAGTTGGAAGGATCAGGGAACTCGCCTTAGAATGTAAGCAATTGAGTGATCATAATGAGTATACCTACAAACGCCTCACAAAAGATCCAGAGCTGAGTAAGATGGAATCATGGCTACAGGAGGTATAGTAGTAGGCATCCATTATGCAGGCATAGATGAAGTCACTCATTGCAATTGAGAAAATGAAGATATCACAGTAGTAGCGTGCAGTCCAACAGAAATTTTTTTCCATATAGAGAAGATTCATTGAAGTTACAGACCGGCTACAGCCGGTGGAGGATGAAACCTGCATGATTTTTGAAGAGATTGAAGGACAAGGTTCGCAGCTAGACTAGGTGGTTGCAACAGTGGAACAATACCTGGAAGGACCTGTTACAGAGTAAATAATTCAAGAGTTCTTCAAGCAGGATGATCTGGTGAAGTAGCAATTCGAGGCATATTGAGCTAAGCTCAAGGCCTTTGAAGCATTGTTTCCTAGATCTGAGTGAATTGGGACGAGTCACAAGTGAGTGTTGGGGGCCTGTTGGCCCTCGACCAATTTTTGAGGAAACATTGGTCATGTTTGACCACTCTTGGGACTTCAACAGGCTGGTCGAAGATGGAGCACCAAGGTGGAGCTGAGATCACGGGATCTCCCTTGTTTTCCAGGCTTTTGGATCGAGAAAAGGGTTTAGTAGGGTTTATGTAATGGGTTATGGGATGTCGGCCCATGGGTTTACCCATGATTAGCCCTCTTTGTAAATGCATAAATAATTAGTATTTAAGTGATTTAAAAGTAGTTACCAATTGGCTTAGTGCATGACTAGTTGGTTGTGTGCAAGAGTGTGTTAAAACTTGCATAACTAAGCGCAAGTATTTTGTGGGTTTCTTTGTGCACAGACATTGTATGTAAGATGTTGTGCCTTGACCTGATTTAGGGAAGGAGGATCTGGTGCTCTGTGCATAGATCTCATGTCCTCAGTAGAGTTGGCTCTGTGGCTTTGTGCACAAGAGAAACATAATGTAATAATATTGAAGACTAATAACGAAGAAGAGAAGAAGTTGGTGGACGTATCCCTACACTGGGGTGAACCACGTATATCCCGTGTCTTGATGTGCTTTGTGCGATGTTTCTTATGTGTTTATTTGCTTAGTGTTTCTTTTATAATGTATGATGAATGGATCTAATGTTGTTTCTTAGTGCTTAATGATATTAAATATAAATGAATGCTAGACCCAAGATGATGCTATGTGCTAAGTGATTGAAAGTACTTGATCTTTATTGTTACTGCGTGGATCTGTAGTAAGGGTTTAATCTACGATGTGAATGAGACTCATGAAGTAATGCATTTTGTTTTCTAAGTGCTTTGTTAAGTGTTGTAATCACATATCTGTGTCCCATCTTGGTTGTAGACACCTGAGTCATGCAACCCCCCACTGCCTCTACCTTGGGTGAGACTTCATCTTCTTCGCAGGTGTTGCCGAAAGGGTCGATAGTTAGGGTTTTGTTGGTGTGTTGTTGAAGCGTTGAACCTTGGGTCTACCCCTATGCCAACACCATGCTTCATGGGGAATCCTCCAATAATACTGAAAAGTGTGATAAAAAATATTCCCTAAGTACCACAACAAACCCACGTAGTCACCTCCGATATCCCTAGTAAAAGAAACTAAGGTTACCAAATCTCATTTAGCATTCGGGAGGTACATTCGACAGTTAGGATTGAATTTATCGAAAGGGAAACTGAGCTCAAAAATCTTCCATAGGACTGATTCCAGATGGGACAATATCACTTCAGGAAAAAAAACCCATATTCGGTCTCTCCATTACACTCAATTAAGATTTGGAGGGGATATTTCCTCGACTCTCCTTTACGCGACGTTGTGATCGTTTGACTCTTGTGTTAGAGGAGATTCCCATCTATACTTATATGAAAATTGGATTTGAATATCCCTAAATTAGACTCCCATGTTTTTGCAATGGCCTTGGAGAGTTATCTCTCAAACCTAAACCATGTCCCTAACCCTAAACTTGTTTGTTAACCCTAGAAACAAAGTCTATTACATTTTAAGTTTAATGTTGAACATTTTAGTGATTGTTTTTACTCAAAGGGCATGGAGTGAAATTGATGTTGTTTGAGACTCTTTCAAACAATGAAACTTATAAGAACACTGGAAAATAAAAAATTACACTAATTATTCAATGAAAAGGGTTTCAAAAATTAAAATTCATGAACAATCCTTCAAACCTTAAAATGCAATTTTTTTCCTTTTCTATGTGAAATGCACAATGCATCCTTTTGAGAAATGAAAAAGAAGGAAACAAAAGTATTTTCTTTTTTATTTTTCCTTTTAAATTATTTCTATATTATAAGAAACCAAAATCCTATGATAACATCTTTTTATTTTCCAAATAACAATGCAAAGCAAGGAAAAGAAAGAAAGAGACCCAACTAGTAAAAAACTAGGTTTTTTGTTTTCTTTTTCATTCTACCAAAGAAAAACTAACAAAATATTTTAAAAGAAAGAAATTTTTGTAGTTTTATGTTTGAAAAATCCAAGTAAAACACAAAATAAAACTATCTAACTCAAATATAAACTCAAGTTTCAAAGATGACTACAATAGTGACCATAAAACTGAGATCTTGAGAACAAGACTAGTCTTATAGTCATGCAAACCAAGGGACTAAAGAGACACAATGATGGATTAAAAAAAACAAATTCCACACATATTTAAGGCCTTACCAACCTATCATAGGAAAAATTGTTTTTTGGGAACAAACTCCCTCCAAAACGACCCATAAACTAGCTGAAACGGGGCTCCAAAAAGCCTAGAAAACAAGCAAAAAAGTCACTTTTTGGAGGCATCGATGAGTCACCCCACTGCAAACCATTGAAATAAGCTTGTGTACACAAGTTATATCACTATAGGAAGTTCATATGAAGTTTATACATGGTTTTTCCTTCCACAAAGCGTGAATATCCACGATTTGGCCTTTTATAAAGGGCGGATATACCCAACACTTACGTGTTGTTTTGGCACTAAAATATTCCCTTCACTCCCATATAAGGGTAGATTATTTCCATGGTTTATTTGAAATAAAAGAGCACATACAGTTACAAAATATTGGAAAAAATTTGTGTAAATCCCAAAACTGAAAATTTAGTAGAGAGACAAATAGTAAGCCAAAAACACTAGTAAACCAAGTGTAAGAACTTTTAGATGAATTGAGAGTTTTGTAAGACTTTAAAAAGAAATTAAAGAAAACAAAAACACATCAGGTTTATCTTATGCTGAAGAATGAACCTAGACCTCTAGTTATGAGAGAAAAACTCACAAAATCAAAACTCTTACACAGATCTGTGACTGTGTACACTAGGACTCACAGACATCTGTGGGTCATACAAAGGCAAATCATAGATATACGCACCTCGTAAAGGGACAAAGCACAGATGCACCAATAAAATTTGAAAATAAAAAATCCAATCTAGAAGGAGGCTTCCAAAAACTTTAGAAAAAATTTCTAGATGGGGTAGATGCTTTGCCAAGAAGATCCATAAAACAAATAAAACTACAAAATCACAAGAAATACTAAGACTGACCCAAACTAGGAGAAGGTCTCCCCAGTATGGTCACCAATTCTGTAATGGTATTTTTCCTCTGTGACTTTAGGTCATATCACAACAGAGCTTGACCATATACAAAAGACAAAACCTACCCTCACATTCCAAACTTGCAATGAAATAAATATCTAAGGATAGAGGAGAAACAATGTCACACCTTGTATCCTATTAGTTGATGTTGTTCTTGGCTCTTGACCCTCAATCCTCTCCTGATCTCTTCTTGAACTAACATAAAAAAGGAGATCAAGAAAAAGTTTCAAAAATGTAGTTATAGGATCAAATTATACATGTAATATATAGATAAATTCAAATATATGAATGAAACTGACATTAATAAGTAAAATGAACAATATCACACA
Organism: Picea sitchensis; assembly: GCA_010110895.2. Classification (NCBI taxonomy): domain Eukaryota; kingdom Viridiplantae; phylum Streptophyta; class Pinopsida; order Pinales; family Pinaceae; genus Picea; species Picea sitchensis. Next base: position 53,974 of record SNQJ01S0019884.1, read on the forward strand.
ATTATGGAGAGAACAAGAAATCTTTTATTATAAATGGTAGAAATGAGTGGTTACAACCTGACTACAATCATCGACACTACCTCGAATCCAATCACCAAGGTTCCTCCAATGGTCCTTCAAGAATCAACACAGTAGGATTTCCCCTCTTTAGATGACTCAATAGGGATAGGAACACACCCTGTAGTCACATAGGAGAGAGAAAGAAGTACTAGAAACCATGTTCTAGAATCAAGGGGATGTTACTGGCATGATAAGGGAGATAGGGAAGCTTGCAAATTCTTCAACATAACTTTATAGCTTGGTTGTCCTCCTCATCCATTTCCCCAAAGATTCCTTTGTACCATCCTCAAGGAGTTGAGGTGGTTGAATTTTGTTGTGTATGAGCTCAAGGGATGTTAGTAACGATCCCAACCGAAAACCCTGTCTAAAAAAGTGGAATTATTTAATTTTTTATTTTTTTTGAGGGAATCTGCGAGTTTCACACTAGAAAGGCACCAAAATACATGATTTTCACACTAGTGGCCTGTGGATGGAAACAAAAATGATTTTTTTTATATGATTTGATGCAGGAGGATGAGATTTAATTTGCAAGATAGGGAAACTGACTGAGCCATCGAACAAATCAAATGGTGTGGAAACTTTTGGTATAACACCTTTCCATGCCTTTCCTTGCCTTCCCATGCCATGCCTTTCCTTGAATTTCCATGCCATGCCATGTCTATCCTTACAAGGTGTTAAATTGTCAAGCATATCTAATAAGCATTGAGTAAAACACTAGTTATGGATATCCTCCAATGAACGATTTCCTGGGAAACATACTGATAGTGGAGGGGACACACTAGGTAAAACCCAATGCCTTGAATCTAATGAAAATAATGGTTTGTCCATCCTATTCCTGGTTTCAGTTTTATCGTGAGTTGTGACTCGCCTCCTCAAGCCATTCAGGGACATGTTGCAATTTGGTCTAGGGGCATAAAATCCAAATAGATTAGTATAACGTAGTTTTGTAAGATCCTAAAAAATTGTTTGGACAAGGCCCATGTAATAATCCTATCGAAATAATACCATCATAGTTTAATTGAAAATAGACCCCTTGTTCAGGAATTACACTATGCCTCATTCAACAAAACCCTAGTTAGAGATCCTCCAACAAACACTTTTTTGGACAATAGAATGACATGGGAGGAGCCCCACTGCTTGAAACCTAGTTCTTTGGCTCTAATGCAATTGATGGTTTGTCCATTCGAGTCCCAGTTTGATTTTTATCATGAGTTGCAACTTTCCTCCTCAATCCATTTAGGGACATGTTGGCAATTTTGTCCAGGGGCATAAAATCCAAACCGAGCAGCATAATGAATTTTAGTAATCTATCAAACATCTGTTTGGACAAGGGCCATGTTACCACACTACCCACAATAGTTGGCCATGATGGTCCTGAATATTGACCTCTTATTCATAAATTTCACTAAGCCTTGCTGAGCAAAACCCTATCTTTGAAGATCCTCCAACAAAATATTTTTCATGCAACAAAACAAGAGTGGAGGGGCCCCACTAGCTGAATCCCGGTGCTCCAGATCCAATGCAATCGATGGTTCATCCATACAAGTACCAGTTTGATTTTTATTGCAAGTTGAAAATCACCTCCTCAAGCCACTCAGGGACATGTTATCAATTTGTTTTTGGGGAATAAAATACAAACCGAGAAAAATAAAAGAGTTTCCTAAGCTCCCACATAGTTTTTTGGCGAAGGCCCACATGACCATAGTATAACAATCGCCTGGCACAATGTTCTTGAAAATTGAACTCTTGTTCAGAAATTGCACTATGCCTCATTGAACAAAACCCTAGTCCCAGAGATCCTCCAACAAATGATTTTATGGGAAACAAAATGACAATGGAGGGGGGGCACTAGTTGAAAATCGGTGCCCCGAATCCATTTCAATTGAAGGTTCATCCATCCAAGTCCCTGATAGAGTTTTATCATGAGTAGCAACTCACCTCCTCAATTCATTTAGGGACATGTTGGAAATTCGGTCCGGGGGCATAAAATCGAAATTGAGTAGTATAATGGAGTCATGTAAGATATTGCATGTCTATCTAGCCAAGGCCGATGTGAAAATGCTACCCATAATAGCCTGACATAGTGTTCTTGAAAATCGACCTCTTGTTCAGAAATTGCATTATGCCTCATTGAGAAAAAATCTAGTTCCAGAGATCCTGCAAACAAACTCTTTTATGGGAAACCAAGTGATAGTCGAGGGGAACCACTAGCTAAAACCCGATGATTTAGATACAATGCAAATAATTATTATTCCATCTAGGTATCGGTTAGAGTTTTATCGTGAGTTGCAACTTGCGTCCTCAAGCCATTCAGGGACATCTTGGAAATTTGGTCCAGTGGCATAAAATCCAAACTGAACATCATAATGGAGTTATGTAATATCGTGCATGTCTATTTTTCCAAGGCCCATGTGACCATGCTACCCATAATCTCTCGATACAGTTTTCTTAAAAAGCAACCTCTTTTTTAGAAATTGCATTATGCCTCATTGAGAAAAACCCTAGTTCTAGAGATCCTCCAATTTTTTTGGGGGGGAAATAGAATGACAGTGTAGGAGCCCCACTAGATTAAAATCATTGCCTCATATCTAGTGAAATCGATGGTTCATCCATTTGAGTCTCATTTTAAATTTCATCATGAGTTGCAACTCGCCACCTCAAGCCATTCGGGTCAATTGGAAATTTGGTCTGGGGGCATAAAATCCAAACTGAGAAGAATAACAGAGATCCATGACCTCCCACATTTCTATTTTTCCAAGTCCAAAGTGACCAAGTTAACCACAATTACCTGACATAGTGTTCTTGAAAATCAACCTCTTGTTAAGAAACTGTACTATGCCTACCCTAGTTCCATAGATCCTCCAACAAATACTATTTTAGGAAAATAAATGATACTAGAGGGGCACCATTGGCTAAAACTTGGTGCCCCAGATCCAATGAAACCAATGGTTCGTCCATCTGAGTCTCGGTTTGGGTTTTGTCGCGAGTTGCAACTTGCCTCCTCAAGCCATTCAGGGAGATGTTGGGAATTTGGTCAGGGGGCCTAAAATCCAAACCAAGCAGCATAATAGAATTCCATAAGCTCTTGCACATCTATTTGTCCAAGTCACATGCAACCACACTTCCCACAATCACCTGACACAATGTTATTGAAAATAGACCTCTTGTTCAGAAATTACACTATGCATCATTGAGAAAAACCCTAGTTTTTAGGATCCTCCAACAAAAAAATTTCTAGAAAACTAAATGATAGTAGAGGGGCCCCACTAGATAAAACCTTGTTTTCTAGATCCAATGAAACCAATGGTTCATCCATCTGAGTCCTAGTTTGAGTTTTATCGTGAGTTACAACTCGCCTCCTCAATCCATTTAGGGACATGTTGGCAATTTGCTCTGAGGGCATAAAATCCAAATCAAGTAGAATAATGTATTTTAGTAATATCTCGCATGTTTTTTTGGCCAAGGCCCATGCAACCATTGTATTCGCAATCACCTGACACAATGTTCTTGAAATTCAACCTCTTGTTCAAAAATTACACTATATTTCATTGAGCAAAACCCTAGTCCTGAAGATCCTCAAACAAACTCTTTTCCTTGAAGTTAAATGATAGTGTAGGGCCCCAAATAGTTGAAACTCGATGACTCAGATCCATTATGACTGACAATTCATCCATATGATTACCAGTTTTATTTTTATCGTGAGTTGCAACTCGCCTTCTCAATCCATTCAAGGACATGTTGGAAATAGAACTAGACATAAACCATGACCATGACATAAACTTATTCCTATACATAAACCATTACCTATACCTATACCCACACCATTACCATTACCTATGACATACACCATGACCTAAATCATGACCTAGACCATGGAAGGACAAGGCATGACAAGTAAAGACATGGCAAGGAAATGTCTAGGTATAGGTCTATGTCTAGGCATGACAATGCAAGGAAAGGAAATGAAAGGCAAGGAAAGGAAATACAATGCAAGACATGAAAAGGATAAACAAATCTAACATGGAAAGGAAAGACAAGGCCTAGGTCTAGGTCTAGGTCTACATGTTATATCTTGTTATAAAAGTTATTGAGTTGAAAGATTAACTTTTATTTCTTTGATTTTAAATAAGGCCTTGAATTTATGTTTTTTTCATGCAATCCAAAAGAAATTTTGGATCAATAGTATAATGAGACTACACCATAAGGATGGAACATAAACCTACTTACTCACATCCCTTTCTATGTAAATCCTATTAATTATGATAATCCACGTTTCACAACTATGAAGATACCTAAGATATATGAATAAAAAGAGCTTATGTTATGGCATTGAAATTCTCATGCAAGTGATTTGATCTAAGATAGATGGGATAAGACGTTGTATAATTACATGCTTTATGAATCCTTTGATTTAATTTTTAGGTATTAAACTCGTTCATTTAGTACAAGAATTATATTTTTAAGCAGAAAAAGGGGTATGATACATGAATGTCATTATTTGTTTTATTAAATTAACTTGAAAACAAATTTATTAGAAGTTAATTGAATTTGGAAATAATTTAATGGTGTTTATGATTACAGAGACAAATTTCTTGTGGGTGACTCCAAGGAAAATAAATTCTCTATAAAAACAAAGATAACTATTCTTTTTACAAAAAAGTAGTTTTATGAATATCATAATGAAAGTATCTTTTAGATGAATTGCAGTTAGCCAAGGCAAGGAAATTCAAGGTAAGGAAATGGAATGAAAGGAAATGAAAGGCATTGAATGGGAAGTCAAGGATAGGCATGGCATGACATGTTAAGGTAAGGCAATACATGGCATGACAAGAAAAGGCATGGAATGGCATGGCAAGGCATGACATGGAAAGGGAAGTCAATGAAAGGTAAGGAAATGCAACACAAGGAAATGCAAGGAAAGGTGAAGCATAGCATGGAATGGAATGGAAAGGAAAGGCATGACATGGAAAGGAAAGGCATGGAATGGCATGGCAAGGAAAGGAAATAAAATGCAAGGCATGGCATAACAAGGCAAGGAAAGACATGGAAATTCCAGGCATGGCATGGAAAGGAAAGAAAATTCAATCAATGGCATGGAAAGTCAGTGTAAATAAATTAATCACTTCCATGATAAACCTAAAAAAAGAGAGGAATAAATATTTAATATATATATGAAATGACAAAGAAAACACATAGTACACAAATATTTTACCCTAGAAACCCAAATGGGAAAACCAATATTTCTTTAGCGTCTTTCTCTGTTGTTGTCTTATTCATTCATAATAAAATGTTACATTCCTAACCTTGGTCCACACCTAAGATATAATCAACATTATACCTTCTTTATTTACACATGGAAAACCCTATAGTCAATTAAACTTACATCCACATGACCAACAACATCTATCATAATGAAGCTAAATATTAACATTTATAGCATTAAAACACACCTTCTTTATAGGATTTATAGTAGGAAAAAAACTAAATAATGGCGCCCAAAAATGGTTACAAATCCACATAGGTCATTGGCTACAAATCCTTTGAATCTCTGGATTCTGTTACAGTCGATTAGCAATTCAAATTACTAGTTGACCTTCATTCAGTCTTTACTGAGTTTCCAAGCGACCGCCTATCGACCTATTTTCAGTTGACCTCTTCAACTTGTTGTCGATTAATTTGATTTCAAATTTCCCTGGTCGATCCAACTCAGCCTTTGACTTCACTGCAAAGAGTACACCAACCCAACATTCTCCCACTTGTTGTCTTCTTTGCTAAAAATGAGAGATTCTTGAATTCTCATTCATAGACCCAGGGAAGCAATGCCCATTGCCTCTGTACACATAGAGAGCATCAAAACACTCACAGACTTGGTCAAAGATTCTACTATATTTTCCAATGTGTCTACTTTCTCTAGTAACACCTTGCTTTCCACCATGTCTCTTACAAAATTGTATTGTACATCATTATGCTTAGTATTGGAATGATAAGTTGGGTTCTTTGCCAAAAATATTGCACCTTCAATGTCACAACTTATGTTGATAGCTATCTACTCAAACCCGATTCCTGGACAAAACCATTGCAACCATACTTCTTCTTTGATTCCATGAGTGGTTTTCATGTATTAATATTATATTGAACACATATCCAATATTTGAACTTCATCGATCTAGATCTCCAGCCCATTCGATGTTGTCAAAGCCATGTAAATTGACTTCACTATAAACTCTAGGTTTCCCTTGGTATCATATAGCATAATATTTTGTTCAACAAAAATACCTAAATACTCTCTTGAAAATTGTCCAATTCTCTTTTCCAAGTGTCGACATTTATCTGCTCAACATTCCAACTATATGAGAAATGTATGGTTCAGTGCAGACCATCACATGCATTAGTATACCAACAAAAATTACATAGGGGACACGTGCCACATCCTCTATTTATTCCTATGTCTTTGGACACTATTCAATATTTATCCTTGCTCCCATAGGAATTGGCACCTTTATAGTTTTTCAATCTTGCATGTTGAAAGGTTTAAAAAATATTTCAATATATTTCTTTTGGTTCAACCAAAGCTTCCTAGATGTTCAATCTCTATTGATCTCCATTCCCATAATAAATTTTTCTTCACCGAGATCCTTCATGTCAAACTTGGAGGATAACCGCTTCTTCACCTCCTTTATTACATCCATGTTGTTTCTGATTAGAAATATGTCATCGACATACAAAACTACATATATGAAACTCCCACCTACTTCTTTGAAATATATGCAGTGATCAACTTTGCTTGTCACAAATCCTAAAATAAGGATGTATGTTTTGAACATTTGTTACCACATCCTTGGTGATTTATTTAGACCATAAAGGGATCTTTTCAACTTCCATACCAAATATTTCTTTCTCTTTACTATAAATCCTTTAGTCTATTTCATTTATATTTCATCTTCTAGGTCGCCATGTAGGAACATTGTCTTCACATACATCTCTTTTATTTCTATATCAAATTCTATAGACAGAGATATTAGTAGTCTAGTGGAAGTTAATTTTGTGACATGGGAAAACATCTCACCTAAGGTGACTCCTTTGAATTTAGAATATCCTTTTTCTACCATTGGAGATTTGAATTTCTCGACTTGACGTCTAGTGTTCATATTCTTATTGAATACCCACTTACTATTGATGAGATTTCTTCCACTAGGTAATTGGAATAAATTCCATGTCTCATTATTGTGCAAGGATTCCATTTATTCGACCATGTCATCCCTCAAGAGTCCCCCCTCTATCGATTTGACTTTTTCACTTACCGACTTGGGCTCCTTGTTAATGGAAGTTAACAAAAACGTTAAAGGGAAGTCAGGTGGAGTTTACCTTTGGACTATTTTTCTTACTCATTCAGACCTCCATAAAACCAAGGTTGGTTTTTCCATCTCTTCATCTCATTCAGTCAACTCATCTAAATCATATTATTCTTTGTTCCTCAGTACAAACCTCACCTTATTTTGATTATTATTTGTTTGAACCATCACTTCAAACTAGGACTTCTTTCCGACTTCTCTGAATATCACATCTTGAGTGTACACTATTTTCCTTGATGCAGGATACCATATATTATATCCTTCCATTCCTTCTTTGTATCCAATTAAAATACATTTGAATAACTTATTTTCCATCTTGCTCCTATTTTCCTCGGGAACATGAAAAAATGCATCATAGCCAAATACTTTGAGATGTGAAACCGAAGGCTTCTTACCAAACCATAACTCTTGTGGATTCATGTTGACTAGCACCGACGAAGGAGAAATATTCACCATATATTTTGTAGTATCGACTCCCTCTGTCCATAATTCTTGTGAGATCCCAAAACCACTCATCATGCTCCTTACCTTGTCCATCAATTTCTTGTTCATTCTCTCAACAAATCCATTTTGTTGTGGGGTATATGGTGTGGTATTTTTGCGTTTTGTGCCACACTATTTTCATAACTTCTCAAAATTATTTCTTGATAATTCACCATATTTTTCAATTATGAGAACCTTAATATTCTTAAATGTATGGTTTTGTACAAGAGACTTAAACTATTTGAATTTCTCGAAAAACTCTGATTTCTTCCACAGGAAATATATCCATGTTTTCCTAGAAAAATCATCTATGAAGGAGACATAATATATGGATCCACCAAGTCAAGGCACTGAAACAGGGCCAAACACATCACTATGAACCAATTCTAGAATCCCATTTTTCCGTGTTGATCCATATGGGAACCTCAAATGACTTTGTTTTTTGTAAATACAATGTTCACAAAAGTTGACTTCTAAATTACATTCAGGTAAATCTTGGACCATAACTTTGTTATGCATAGTTCAAAGTTATTTTCCTCCTATGTGTCCCATCATATCAAGCAATAGAATTGTTGGGTTGACTTGATGATGAATTTTCAAGACGTTTTCAATCAACTCTGCGTGAGTTGAGTTGATTCGATTCGATTTCAGGAACAACAAAGTTGTTGCATCGAGTCAAGTCAACATTCCCTAACAACTTGTATAGGATTCCAATCTGAAATCCTTTCATTAATACCATTGCACCTCTGACCATATTGCACATATCCTTCTCAAATAGAGTATGCACTCCTACATCACTCATCCTACTAACATATATCAATTTTCTGGCCAAACTTTGAATATGTAGTAGCACACCTGGGAGATTTCTACTCCTCCCATCCTACAACATCAGTTGGACTCTGCCCCATATGAAAATTTTGGTTATCGATTTGTTCCCCAAGAAATCATATCCTATTTCATATTGTTCATATTCACATAACCATTCTTTATGTGGTGTCATATGATAGTATTCTCCTAAGTCTATCAACCAAACATCATGATCTAGCTATGTACTGGATGACGTGAAGTACACATTGCCTCTCTTGTTTGGACTAGTATTTCTCTCATTCAACTAGTTCTCATCGGATCCTGTAATGATGTCTATTGCCTTTGAATTGCAGTCCATTTTATAATCCCTAGATTTATCACACTTCCAACATTTTCTTGTCGACTAAACAATGAATTTATATCTACCCTTTGACTTAGAGTTTCTACTAGATATTTTTCCTTTATCTCTGTCAATCGGTCAACCTCTCACCACTAATTCATCTTTGGTCGATCCTTCCATGGTATTCCTTCTCATTTATTATCACAGTAGAGATGCAACCACATCTTCTATCATTAATGTGGTTGAATTACTCCCTATATCAATGACTAAGATATACCAAGAGTCTGAAAAAGAACATAATAAGCTAAAAAAAATCTCCTCTTCAATGATTTTAATATCCACAGAAGATAACTGTCTTATTATGGTATTAAACACATTTAAATTATTAGTTACCAAATTATCCTCACTCATCCTTAGAATATGAAACTTATTTCTAAGGAACAACTTATTTAACAGGGATTTTGACTGGTATAAGCTTCCCAACTTGTCCCACAATTTCTTGGTCGAATATTCTCCTAAGACATTCAACAACACAAAATCTGAAAGAAAACTTTGAATCATACTCCTTGCCCTTCTCTCAACTTTCTCCCATTCTTCCTTGGGCATACCTGTCGGAATGGTTCCTAGACAGACCATTTCCCATTTGATGTAGGATCATTGCCCCAACCTAGCATGCACCGGTCAGATTTCACGCATGGTGCGGATTTAAGAGAGGAAAGGCACCTCCCTCTCATGTTGCCTCAATAATCCAACGTGCGATACAAAAATTTAAGGAGGACCAGTTGGAAGAAAGAAATTGTGATTTCACATAAGATGGAGATAAGGTCACCATTAAGTGGTTGACGACAGAATGGATCTACATCCGATTTGGAGTAGATTTCCATCGTTGCAATTTTCCCTTTTGATAAGCATTTTGAATAGTGATTTGACACCACTAGTTTAAGCTTGTGAGGGAAGCTTGTCGATCCCCTCTTCTATAAATCTTTGTATTGTTGCAAAGTAGAGGTTGTTGTAGGCAGATGCATAGGTTGTAGGGAGAAAAACATAGAGAGCTAAGACTCAGTGGTAGCTCAGACTCCACCTCTGTAATTTGACATTCTACCATTAATAGAAAATGACGGTTTTTCCTATTTTCAATTTCTGTGTAACGGGTGTTGTGTTATGAATGTCATTTACATGTTTTTGAATTGTAGATGAATGTTAGAAATTGTCTGCAGGGATAGAGATATAGTTTTCTATCTGAGAGTGTGTTGAGTTAAGTTTGGTTCTCTAGGATAAGTGCAAGGAGTGCATGAAAGAGAGAGGAAAATATGTGAGCCAATGCAAGGAGTGCATGTTTGAACTCAGTGGAGTCAGAAGAGAAGCTTCCAAGAGGTCATGCTAGGTTAATTCATAGAATTGGGGAGAAATTTCAAGGTGGTTAAGTACCTTGGAAGAAAAGACTCTGTTGGGAGAAGCACAGTTCAGAGTTATTGAACACTCTGAAATACTCTTCAAGGAGGAAATCGATCTAGTGTGAGCGTGCACAGAAGAAACACAATAGAAGGTGTTGGAGAATCCCATAATTATTGAACATTCTGGTGAAGGAAGGCTTTGCAAGAAGTGCATCAACAAAGGAAAGGAGATGCCTTAAAATTTTCCCTAAGGCTAAGGGAGAAGCCATTGAAGAACTGAGCCAAGCGTAAGGAGTGCCCCTAAGGTGTTGTAATTTCACCCAACAAGCTCAGGAAGAAGAGTGTGATACTGCCAAGAGGGCATGAATAATTCCACTAAAGAATGAAAAGGAACTGGGAAGCTTGGAGGTTTTCAATTCGAGCAAAGTCGTCGAAGATCCTGCGCATAACTCTGCAAGGAGTGGAGGAGGAGTTTCGAGAATAGTCTAAGTCTCAGAAGGATAATTTTCACTGAGTGTGTAAAAGATTCAAGGACTTGTTGAAGTCCCGAAGACAAAGAAATCACCCATCATTGAGGAGTAGATTGGTGGCAGAATATTGAGGAGTTCGGGAGTGGGAACTTCAGAAATTTTGCTAGAAGAAAAAACAGATCTTCACGAAGTTGAAAAGAGTGATTTCATTCCATACTGTTGGATCTAGGAGAGAATGTGACAGAGATCCATGCATTTCGGAAGAGGAACCCTTCAGAGAAAAGTCAAAAGGAGAACACCCAAAGTGTTGGGTAGAAAATTAATCATATTCATCCATGGGGATAGGACGCATGGTGAGGGATCAACACATCACTGATTTTCAAGTCGGGAAAGGTACAGTCGAAAGAAGAAAGGAATCGCGAAGTCCAAACTCACAAATTTGATCACAGACATTTCTCGCGAGGAGAGTGTGGACCGTAGATCTAGTCTCGAAGAATTTTCTGATTCAGAAATTGGGAAAGAGGGAGAAAGCATCTCACGAAAGTTTCAAAGTACGGGATTGCGAAGGGATTTGGCCCACGAGCGTAAACCATGGTCATGTCAAGGAGGAAGCATAACACAGGGAGCTAGCAACATTGGCATTAAGTTTGGAAAAATGCTAAGGAGAGGGTCCGCGGGTGACACATAACTTGCACCGAGAAAACAAAAGGGCTTGTGTCAATTTAAAATGGTTCCATCAGGAGGCCAACAAACCATTCGGTTCGACGATTTGAATGATCCTATACCAGGAGGTCAAGCAACCCTTTGGAGGGAAGGGGGTTTGCGCCAGAATGCTATCAAAGATTTTTTTGTCTACATATCATAGGCAAAGGAGATATGAGAGTGATCCAGGTGGATATCGGTGGCCACCCACCTGTTCCAGCTGGCTCAAAACACCTTTCTGGCAATTTTGGTAATTTACTATTTTTCGCAGTTTTTTGGGTCCTGGACTTCCAAATCCGTTTTGAGGCCCTAAACGATGTTTTTTTGGGTATGTTGCAATCACAAAATCAGTCAATTGTTGTAGTCCTCGGATAGATCTTTCCAATGGGCTATTGTATGCCTAAAATGGATATCATATGCAAAAGTTACGACCCTTGGAAGTTGATGTATTGACTTATCCAAATAGGGCCCACATGACTTTTGGCGCTTCATCTCCTAGAGTTACGTTTTTGGATGTTTAGGGTTTTTGAAACCCCTGTTTATTGTAAAAAGGCCTTCAGAGCCTCATTGTAATCATCTTCTTGCGAATGAGCGTAGTCTTTACATCTCTTCTCAGAGATAATCCACCACCATTCCAGCAAGCTTGTTTCCGCTGCATTTTACAGTTTCAACTTATTTCATTATTGAATAGAAAACCAATTTTACTGTATCTTTATTATTTTTTGTTAAGAACCTGTTAATAAATTGTATTCATTTCTTTCTACTCATAAAATCTGGATCAGTGGTATCAGAGTGGTCTACTCCTTGTTGTCTTAATGCATGTCCCCAATGAGGTCAGAGTACAAAGAGTTGGGTCTTGAGCTTATTTCTCTTAAGGAAAAAATCTCTCCCATGCCCAAGTAACCTCTCATGGTAGGAGAAAATAAAGATGACGGGACAAGAGATCCTTTCAAACTATTGATTGAGGAAACCCTCACGCAACATAGGAACGAGATTATGGATAGTTTCGTGCAAATCCTTCAGTGGCTACCAACAGGCGACACATCTTCTTTGAGCGGAGGTGCCACCCCCTTCAAGGCACAAATAAACTTCAATATTCCTATATTTGAAGGTCAGATAGACGCAGATACTGTAGACAAGTGGTTAAATCTGTTAGAAGGGTATTTTTCTATCCATAACTTCTCGAATAGCAAAAAGATTACTTTTTCACTCCTCAAAGTCGTTCCCCATGTCAAAGATTGGTGCGAAACTTTCTGTGAGCAAAAGGAAATAGAGGAATCCTCATTATTTACAGTCACAACCACCTGGGATTCCTTCAGGGATGCTATTAAGGAACAATACTACCCTGTTGGAAGTTATGATGACTTATATACCAAATGGACCACATTGCGGCAAGAAAGAGACCAAGCAGTGCCAAATTTCACAAATATCTTCCATACCTTGCGCACCAAGTTGGATATCAAAGATTCAGAACGACATCTAGTGATCAAGTATCACAGTGCTCTGCATAGATACATCTAGACTAAAATGGAATTTCTAGACATCTCATCCTTGGGCACGACCTACTGATATGCCGTCAAAATTTAGCAGAAGCTCAAACAAAAGACACAGCATTTTGGGCTTGGAAACCCCGCACAAAAAAATCCAAGAAAGGGTGGCCCCAACCGATAGAACAAAGGACAAATAAAATATGGACAGTATCAGAACAACTAGTCCAAGCCGCAATAAAAGAAGGACACTAGAAAGACAAAAAAAGATATCAGGAAGTGGTGTGACTTCCATAAGAGCCCTTGGCATAACATTATTGATTGTCCCTCAAAGAAGTCGTTGGTGGCCGAAGTGAAAGCCTCTGACTCAGATGCGGATTCTGACTCTCAGCCATAACCAGAAAGGGGAAGACAGATTATTGACACGAAACCCAGTGCCAGCGTTGCTACCACCAAACTCCAGCCTGGTGAACGAGACAAGCCAGAAGAAGAAGAGTGCCTCTTCCATTCACAGATGTGGGTAAAAGGCACCCTGCTGCACTTCATCATTGATAGCGGTATCCAGAAGAACCTCATCTCTACAGAGGTTTTCAAGTGGTTGGCCCTACCCACAACGCCACACCCACAACCCTAAACCATTGGATGGCTCTGTCAAGGAAGCGATCTCCACATCAGCCAACAATGTCGACTATCATACGACATCAAGCCCTTCAAAGATGAGGTATTGTGTGATGTTACTCCTCTCAAAGTTTATAATGTTCTTTTGGGCCAACCTTATTTATGGAAATGTCATGTTGTATATGAGTCATGTCATGTTGTATATGAGTCTAGGCCTCGTAGTGTTATTATTACTTTGAACAGGAAATTGTACAGGATACCTGAGGTAGTCCCACCTAGTGCTATTTCCTTGATCTCTGCTAAGGAATGCAGGAAGGTCATCTCTCAGATGAGGAAGTTTGTCTTCTTTGTGATTTTCTCTCAGAATAAGAGAAAGATCACAGCCACATCCAAGGTCTCTGCGGCTGAACTCTCCACACAGCAGAAGCAAGTAGATAAAGTCGTGGAAGAATACTCAGATATCTTCTCCTCACCTACGAGGGTACATCTACACTGCTAGGTCAAGCACCCCATCGAACTGATCCCTGATGCATCGCTTCCCAATAGGCTAGTCTATCATCACTCTTTGTTAGAGAATGAGGAGATCTAGTGACAAATCCAAGAACTTCTCCACAAGGAGAAAATCCGTCCCATTGTATCACCTTGTGGGATCCCAATCATGTTGGTACAAAAGAAAGATGGAACCTAGCAACTCGCCATTGATTACCAGGCTCTTAATAAAATCATAGTCATAAACTGATACCCAATTCCTTGAATCGACGACCTCGTTGATCAACTCACGGGGGACAAATACTTCAGTAAGATTGATCTGAAGTCTGGCTACCACCAGGTCCCGATAGAACATACAGATGTATGGAAGACTTCCTTTAAGTCAATGGAGGGTCTTTTTGAATTGTTGGTCATGCCCTTTGGTTTGACAAATGCTCCGGACACTTTCATGAGGATGATGGACGATATCCTGTGACCATTCACCAATAATTTTGTAGTGGTATATTTGGATTACATTCTCATTCACATCAAGAGTTGGGCCAAACACTTGCAGCATATTCAGCGGGTTCTGCACACCCTGCGACAACACAATCTATATGCCAACTTAGAAAAATGCTCCTTCAGTATGGACAAGGTCCATTACCTGGGCTACATCATTGATCAACATGGCATACATGTGGATCCAGCCAAGATCCAAGTCATTCGTGACTGGCCAGCCCCAACCACACTCACTGAGCTTCAGAACTTCTTGGGCCTTGCATATTTCTACCGCAGGTTTGTGTTGGGATTCTCCCATATTTCGTGGGCCATCAGCCAAATCACTAGGGGTGGTGGTAAGGTGAAATTTGCGTCGGGTCAGTCCCAACAACAAGCATTCTATGATTTGAAGCAGCGCTTGTGCTCAGCCCCAGTACTTTCACTACCAGACCTGCAACATCCCTTTGATATCGAGACAGATGCTTCAGACTATGTTGTGGGAACTGTTCTCACTTAGCACAACCACCCTGTGGCCTACCATAGTGAGACACTATCCAATGTTGTTCGTAAGTACCCTACTTATGACAAAGAAATGTACTCCATTATGAAAGCCTCCCGCCAGTGGAGACATTACATTATTGGGAAGGATATAGTCATCCACACTAATCATAAGTCACTGCAGTTCATGCAAACACAAGGAAAATTGTAGAATGACCACCATCAAAAGTGGTCCACATACTTGCAGCAATTCCACCTCAACATCAAGTATAAAACAGGAAGCACCAATTGCATCGTTGATTGCCTCAGTAGACCACCAGTTGCATCACTTACCACAATTCTACACTCTTGTAGCCATGAGACCTCTGGATGGCCCCAACTCTATGAGATAGACTTGTACTTTGCCACCACCTACCAAATGTTGGGTGCAAACATAGTTGTCAATAATTTCTATCTTCAGGATGGGTTGTTGTGTCGTCTGGGGCATATCTATGTTCCATAAAGTGAGTGAGTGAAGCTAATCTGGGAAGCCCACTAAAGTCGGGTGGCAGGCCACTTCGGTGTTGAAAAGACAATGGCGATGCTACAAAAACATTTCTACTGGCCGAAACTCCGACAGGAGGTTAGCAGGTATATCAGGTCCTGCACTTCTTGTGCTTTTGCCAAACCGACCACTAAGAAACAAGGCCTATACACCCATCTTCCTACTCCTAACATGCCATGGGAATCCATCTCAATAGACTACATGTCGAGCCTTGTTATACACAAATTTGGTCATTGTGATAATGTCATGATGATATCAGGATGATGGAAAATCAAGCTCTTTACCAAGAATACTTTCCTGAGACAAGTTACAGTTATCTTCTTCCAGAATTCACATTTTGAAACATGTTCGCAGGCTACTTATATATTCACCTGCGAGAATGACTTATTCCCGCAGGCTACCTTAAGCTGGGGTGTGAACTTCTCGCACTGTACTCATGGTTAGGGTGCGAACATTCTCTTAAAGGAGAAAAAGATAAAAATCTCGAATCTTCTAGAAGGGAATCTTCTAGAAGGGTGAGTTGGCTTTCAAGTGGTTATTCAAGTACTGGAATTCCAGATATCTTGGGATCATTCCCTATCCATGTAACT
>SNQJ01S0019884.1:70294-99610 GCA_010110895.2 Picea sitchensis
TGTCCCTTTCCCATAAAGATGATGTCACTTTATTACATAATTCCTTGATCATATGTATAGACTAGTCATTGAATAAGTTAATCTGCCTTTACTTCGATTGGTTCATTTTGTTGTGATCTGGACGGGATGAGAGCATTGAAGCAAAGCTTGGAACAACAGAGATATAAGGAGAGCGTTCATAAGGTATGTCCATTACCCTTATCTCTTAGTTCATTCAATAGGCTAGATCTAGGGAAAGTGTAGTATTCTATCTTGTTTTGTTCTAGATACCAGGTGGATCTAGGGAGATCGGTTAGTGTCCTCACCTACAGATTTATCCCATAACAGGCCTCCCATCCACCAAGTGGGGAAACGACTGTGTTTTTGTGGTTGTTGATCGCTTTTCTAATATGGTGATTTTGGTTGCCTGCAAGAAGAGCATCACAGCAGAGGCCACTACCAAGCTCTTCTTTGAATGAGTCTGGGTACATTTTGGACTCCCACAAGCCATTGTCTCATATAGGGACATTCGATTTCTCAGCAAATTCTGGTCGAGCCTCTGGTCACTGCTGGACACCAAGCTAATCAAATGCACGGCCTTCCACCCTCAGACAGATGGCCAGATCGAGCTCATAAATTGAATGATTGTGCATATCCTTCGCATGTATAATTCAAAGCACCCTCGCACATGGGATGATATCCTTTCCTATCTATAGAATAGCTACAACCGAGACCTACATAGCTCAACTAGCCACAACCCCTTTCTTGTGGGGTTGGGATTCCAACCATTGGGTCCCATAGATGTTGCACTTTCCCTTGCGGTCACCTCGACCGACTCATCTCTGGTTCCAACTGAAGCTGACCAAACCACCCGGTTCATTGAGCGGATCCATCACATCCACCAATAGGTTCAAGATATCCTACAGAAGTCCAATGACAAGTACAAACAATGCCATGATCAACATCGGGTGCCACATAAGTTTTAGGTGGGAAACAAAGTTTGGTTGCACTTGCAGAAAGAACGTCTTACATAACCCCATTGGAAGATTCGCCCACTCCATTATGGATCATACACCATCACCAAGGCCATGGAGGATAATGATTTTGAGCTCAACATTCCTCATTTCCTTGGCTTGCACTCAATGTTCAACGTGGATCTCCTTCGCCCTTATTTCCCACCATTATTGGACACCTCAGATGTAGAAGAAAAGATGACACCAACAGAGCTCAAACTCAACTGCATAAAACAGGAATCCAGTGATCAGATTTTGGACACACAGATTAAGGGCACTCGACAACAAAGGATCCAACTTTATCGAGTCGTCAAAGCTGGGCAGCTCCTGCACCAAGGCAAGTGGCTCACATGGGGCCAAATTCAACAGAAATTTCCTCATCTGATGGGGGAACTCAACGCAATGGAGACCATTACTTCCTAAGGAGGCAGGATTGATCTAGGTGGATATCGGTGACCACCCACCTATTCTAGCTGGTTGAAAACAAATTTCTGGCAATTTTGGTAATTTACTATTTTTAGCAGTTTTTCGGGTTTTCAACTTCTGGAGTCGTTTTGAGGCCCTAAACGATGTTTTTTTGGGTATGTTTTAGCCCCAAAATTGAGCAATTGTTGTAGTCCTCGAATATATCTTTCCAATGGGCTATCGTATTCCTAAAATAGAGATCATATGCAAAATTTACGACCCCGAGAAGTTGATGTATTGACTTACCCAAACGGGGCCCACATGACTTTTGGCACTTCATCTCCTAGGGTTAGGTTTTTGGATGTTTAGGGTTTTTGAAACCCCTGTTTATTGTAAAAATTCCTTCAGAGCCTCATTGTAATCATCTTCTTGTGAATGAGTGCAGCCGTCACATATCTTCTTAAAGATAAGCCTCCACCATTCTAGCAAGCTTGTTTCCGCAGCATTTTACAGTTTCAGCTTATTTCATTATTGAATAGAAAACCATTTTTACTGTATCTCTGTTATTTTGTGTTAAGAACCTGTTAATAATATGTATTCATTTTGTTCTTCTCATAAAATATGGATCAGAGAGCTTGATTTCACCTGTAGACAGTAGGTGAAGGAGTCTCGACAAAGGAGATAGTCTGATACCAGAGTGGTATCATAGGGGTTTTCTTCTATAGATTTTAGGCGAAGGAGAAGTTGAAGATGCTATCAATTGTAGGGTGAACAACAGAATTTCCATGAGGGTAGGTAGAAGGTGAATATCATCATTGATGGTCATAAACATAGTCAAGGGGGAGTATACCACAGAAGAGCAAGGTGTAGATGGACAAGGAGCTCAGTGAAATTCGAGCACAGATGGAGAAGCTTGCATTCAAGATGCAGCAAGAGTTAAAGGTACATTGGATTTATGAATGGAATTTGAAGAGAATAGGCAGATCGTCTGTTCAAAAATTGTTGACCAAAAGGAAACATCAAATGTTAAGAAGGTGGCTGAGGCAGGATGAATCCCTGAGTCATAAGGGAAACAGATATGGAAAGAGTCTCATAGATTTCCAGGTGGGCAATGAGAAGGGATCAATGGATCTCGTAAAATACCAGGTGGGTAGAGGAGACGTCCTATATTTCTAGGTGGGAAAGGGAGAAGAGATGATATCAATTGAGAGTTCGCGTCAGTAGGGGGATTCATCAGACGAAGAGGAGGAAGAAGGAATACCTCACTTAGATGGAGATTTGAGCGGAGCTGCGAGCCGTGTGAATGGATATTATGAGAATTTGAAAACTTCTGCCATTGAAGAGAAGGATCAGGGGAGCATTATGATAATTGGAGGAGTCGATATATTCCTACCAAGTAGCCAAAGATAGGATAGCATAGATCTTGCAGATGCGACAAGAAGACATCAAGCTTAGACTACCATGGAAAAAGAGGAACAAATACTGATGTCTGTCCCAACAAAAGGAGAACACCCTGTTGAGTTACTCACTCAATGGGAATTGGAGTTAAAGGCACTAGAGGATTGGTTGGGAAATCCAAAACCAAAAGGTGGTTTCCGAGAGATAGCCATGCCAGAGGAGATACACCAACATGATTTGTAGTTGGTGGAAGTTGGAACTGAACCAGTCGAGAAAATGACAGGGGTCAATCTGTCAGAGGAAGTAGTTGAACAATAGTTCAGTATTGAGACTGTAGAAGTGGAATATGCAGTAGAGTGGCAAGTCAAGGCCACAATATATGGAAAAGATGACTTGGGAAATCAACATGATTTTCCCATGAACAAGGAAGGAATGCAACAAGCTAGTCTTCAGAAAGAAAGTCAGCCGATAAAGCAGCTTGATGAAGTAGTTGAGGAGATAAGGAAGCTAATGTTGGAGTCAGTAGAGGAATTGTCAGCATGAGGAAGCTGAGCAATAGGAAACCTGAACGATCCACAAGGATGATGCAGGACCAAAAGAAGCGAATCAGAGGAGCCCAGAGACAAGTCCAAGAGAAAGTTTAGGATCCAGGAGGATTTCAACCACATTGGAAACTCATGAGCAGGATCCCATGATTTTCTTAGCTGTGGAATATGATGCAGGAGCATCACCCCACCTCAGCATGTGTCGGTCAGATTTCACGCATGGTTCACATTTAGGAGAGGAGAGGCACCGCCCTCTCATTTTTCCTCGAGAATCCAATGCACAATCTAGGCATTTGACGAAGACAAGCTGGAAGAGAAAAAATGTGCTTTCACACAAGCTAGAAATAAGCTCACCATTAAGTGGTTGACGGAAGAATAGATCTACATCCGATTTGGAGAAGATTTACATCATTGTAATTTACCCTTTCGATAGGCATTTTGAATGGTGATTTGACACCACTAGTTTAAGCTTGCGAGGGAAGCTCATTGATCCCCTCTTGTATAACTCTTTGTATTGTTGCAAAGTAGAGGTTTTTGTAGGCAGATGCATAGGTTGTAGGGAGAAAAACATAGAGAGATGAGACTCAATTGTAGCTCAGACTCCACTGCTATAATTTGATATTCTACCATTAATAGAAAATGATAGTTTTTCCTATTTTCAATTTCTGTATAATGGATGTTGTGTTATGAATGTCATTTACATGTTTGTGAATTGTAGATGAATGTTAGAAATCTTCTGTAGGGATAGAGATACAATTTTCTATCCGAGAGTGTGTTGAGTTAAGTCTGGTTCTCTAGGCTAAGTGCAAGGAGTGCATGACAGAGAGAGGAAACTATGTGAGCCTACGCAAGGAGTGCGTGCTTGAACTTAGTGGAGTCAGAAGAGAAGCTGCCAGGAGGGCATGCCAGGTTAATTCATAGACTCGGGAAGAAATTTCAAGGTGGTTAAGTACCTTGGAAGGAAAGACTGTGTTGGGAGAATCATAGTTCAGAGTTATTGAACACTCTGAAATAATCTTCCAGGAAGGCATTGAGCTAGTCTGAGCATGCACAGAAGCAACACGGTAGGAGGTGTTGGAGAATCCTAGAATTTTTGAACATTCTGGTGAAGGAAGGCTTTGCAAGAAGTGCATCTACAAAGGAAAGGAGATGCCTTAAAAATTTTCCTAAGGCTAAGGGAGAATTCGTCAAAGAACTAAGCCAAGAGAAAGGAGTGCGCCTAAGGTTTTGTAATTTCACCTTACAAGCTCAGGAAGCAGATCTACAGACTGCCAGGAGGGAAAGAAGAAGTCCACTGAAGGATGAAAAGGAACTAGAAACCTTGTAGGTTTTCAAGCCGAGAAAAGTCACAGAAGAGCCTATGGAGAACTCTGGAAGGAGTGCAAGAGAATTTTCGACAACGGTCTAACTCTCGAAAGGAGAATTTTCCCTAAGTGTGCAAAAGATTCGAGGACTTTTTGAAGTCCTGAAGATAGAGAAATAACACATCGTTAAGGAGGAGACAGGTGGCAGAAGATTGAGGAGTTCAGGAGTGGGAACTTCATAAATTTTTCCAAAATAAAACAAATATCTCTGAAAAGTAACAAAGAGCGATTTCAGTCTAGACCATTGGATCTAGGAGAGCACATGGAAGAGAAAATTCAGAGGAGGAACCCTTCAGAGAAAATTCAAAAGGAGAACACCCAAAGTGCTGGGTAGCAAATTAATCCTAACCATCCTTGGGGATAGGACACGTGGTGAGGGATTAGAACATCATTGATTTGCAAGTCGAGAAAGGAAGAGTCGAAAGAATAAAGGACTCGCGAAGTCCAAACTCGCTAAGTTGATCACAACCGTTGATTGCGAGGAGAGTGTGGAACGTATATCTGGTCCCAAAGAATTTGTCGATTTGGAAATCAGGAAAGTGGTATAAAACAGCTCGTGAAAGTTCCTAAGTATGGAATCGTGAAGGGAGTTGGCCCACAAGCGTAAACCATGGTCACTTGAAGGAGGAAGACTAACACAGGGAGCTAGCAGCATTGGCATTAAGTTTGGAAAAATGCTAAGGAGAGGGTCTGCGGGTGACACATATCTTGCACTCAGAAAGAAAAAGGTCATGTGTCAGGTTAAAACGGTTCCATCAAGAGCCCGATGAACCATTCGGTTTGTTAAGTTGAACGATCCTATACCGGGAGTTCAAGCATCCCTTTGGAGGGAAGGGGGTTTGTGCCAGTGTGATATCAGAGCTGGTTTTTTCTACAAATCGTAGGCAAAGGAGAAATGAGAGCTTGATTTCTCCTTTATACAACAGGTGAAGGAGGAGACAAAGGAGATAGTCTGATACAAGAGTGGTATCAAAGGGGTTTTCATCTGTAGATTTCAGGCGAAGGAGAAGATGAAGATGCTCTTAGTTGCAGGGTGAACAACAGACTTTCCAGGAGGGAAGGTAGAAGGCGAAGACGACCATTGATGGTCATAAAAATGGTCAAGGGGGAGTATACCCACAGAAGAGAAAGGCGGAGATGGACAAGGAGCTCAGTGAAATCTGAGCATAGATGGCGAAGCTTGCATTCAAGATGCATCAGGAGTCAAAGGTACACTAGAGGTATGAATGTCCTTTGAAGAGAACATCCAGATGGAATGTTCAGAATTTGTTGACCAGAAGGAAACAACAAATGTTAAGAAGGTGGATGAGGAAGGATGACTTCCTTGGTCATAAGGGAAAGAGATATGGCAAGAGTATCATAGATTGTCAGGTGGGAAATGAGAAGGCATCAGTAGATCTCATAAACTTCTAGGTGGGCATAGGAGACGTCCTAGATTTCCACGTGGGAAAGGGAGAAGAGATGAGCTCAATTGATATTTTGCATCAGAAGGGGGAGTTGAAAAATGAAGAGGAGGTAGAAGGAAGACCTCACTCAGATGGAGATTCGTGCATAGTTGTGATCCATGTGAATGGAGATGATGTGGCGCAGCCGCACTCCTCGGAGCACGTTCGCTTCCTCAGGACCTTCTCTTCTCCTCGACCCGAAGAACTTCTAGGTTCTTCTATTTCATTATCAGGAAATCTACACCCACAGTTCCTTCGTGCGACTTCCCCTTTGTTAACTTGTTGGGAAATCGGAACTCGCATCTTCGTGAGTTCGTTGTCTATCTCTGGGCTCTCGAATCCCCGAGGCCCGATATGCTATTCAACGCTGACTTCCTCCCTCCACTATCGGGACTATGGCTCTATCGCTTCTTCACAACTCGCGGCGCCAAACACTTGGGTTTCCAACCTCCGATACCCGATACGTCGAAACGTCGATATCATGACTTCGGACTTCGCAGGATCGCGAATCCTAACACCCAAGTTTCAGAACTTCTCACGGCGAGATCCCGATAGTTGGTGCCACCTGTACTCCACTAACTCCTGCAGCCCCACACTACTTATGTAACTCTCGGTATATCGCTTCTCGCACTATCGCGATTCCCGTGGCCAAATCTTCGATCCCTTTCTCGCGAAATCCCGATAACCAATCTCACGATGGATCCAATGGCCCTAGCTGTCTTGGATCAATGCTCTATCTGTCCTGAGCTTGAACCTTCTTCACACTTACACTGCAACCTTCCTGCAACTCCGAGAGATCCAATGACCCATGAATCTTCACGAAATTGCCTTGGAGAAATTCGACCGTCCGGCCTTTCCAGATGAACTTTACGAAATGACAAGGCGCTCTTCCGCAGAACTCGTCACCCTGCGTACAACCCTACGACTCTCCTTACAAGCCTTCCAGGCATGAATTTGTCTAAACCATCCTTCAACAAACTCGAAGGCCTATCCTTCCTGAGCTTTTCTCACAACTTTTGAGTCCCTTCAGGAGAACTCTTTGCATGCACTCCTTGCGAAAAATCTTCAACAACGACTAAGTGTTGAGGTCATTCGACTCTGTGCACTCCTGCAGCAGTAGTCTCTCAGTCCCTTCACTCAGAATCGCAAATCTGAGTCTAAACTTAGCCTGCGCACTCCTTTCACGGCTCCTTCATGCCAACTTCCCTCCTGAGATGAATGGCAACAAAATTTATCTCTAATTGAACCCTTCTGTCAACGCACTCCTTGCGGACAATTCGACTGCACTCCTTGCAGGAACCCTCTGGCTCAATTAGAGAAACAATTGAAACTCATTCACTCTTCCTTACAGACTTCAATTCAACCATGAAATCACATACACATCATATAAAAGCAAATGTATGACAGGAAGCAAGCATCCACGAGCATAACATCATAAATACACAGAGAATAACATGAACCATGGAATTGAATCAAAGCTTTTTCTATTAATTCAATGTCTATACATGGGTGTTCTTGCTACAGTTCTCTGCATGCTCTTCTCTCTTTCGGCTTCAATAATCAGGCTAATGTTACAATGCACAATGAGGGTGTCTATATTCCGTTTCCCTCTTGTGCTCTAAAGTTATCAAATCTAGAATTAAATTCCCTATCTAACAACATTAAATTTATTAAATGCCTCATCTACCTAAGGACGAGAGCTATCCTCTCAAGGTCCATTACAATACACAAATATGCTTCATAAATGTCTTCATTAAGGACTTGCGCAACAGTTTCAAAGTGTTTTTCAAAATTCGTGTTGGCTTGTCCAGCTGTCCTCCACTTTCGCGTTGGATTTCTCTTGACGTGGGTGATGCTCCTGCATCATACTCCCTCGCTTGAAAATTTTCATGGGCTCATGTCCATGAGCTCCTGCATGGTCTGTCCATGCTTTTGTATTTTTGCTTCAGTATCCCAGCGGGCTTCTTCCCCTGGGTGATTCTTCCACTTGACCAGATACTCGTAGTATTCCTTTCTCCTGGTCTTTTTACCCACTCTCCTGTCCAGTATGCATTCCATCTGTGGCTTCTCTGCTACTGGAAATTGTTTCACCCACTAGATCACTGGTTCCTCAGTTCCAGTCTCTGCTTCTCCAGCCCTGTATGGGTATAAGTCTGCGATATTGAATATCGGAGATATTCTGATGCCATCCGACAACTCAATCTCATAAGCATTTTCTCCGAATTTTCTTAAGACCTTGCATGGCCCGATTTTCTTCATCTTCAGCTTATTGTATGTTCCCCTCGGGAATCTTTCCTTCCTTAAGTGGGCCAGAACTAAATCACCAACTTCAAACTGAAGTTGTCTCCGATGTTGATCTGCTCTGCGCTTGTACTCCTGACTTGAGTCTTGCAGTCGTTGCTTCACCTTGCTGTGAAGTTCCTTTATTGCCTCAGCAAATTCCTCTGCACTACCACTGCTAGTAGCAGTCTGTTATGAATCTCTTAGTTCAGAAACTCCTCTCGGCTGTGTGCCATACACAATCTGAAATGGACTCTTGCCTGTACTCTGATTCACTAAATCGTTGTATGCAAACTCTGCCTGTGGAAATACGTTGTCCCAACTGCTGTGGTGCTCCGTCACCAAGCTTCTTAGAAAGTCTCCTAGACTTTTGTTGACCACTTCCATCTGTCCATCTGTCTGAGGATGATAAGAAGAACTAAACTCCAGATTAGTTCCTAGCTTTTTCCACAAGGTCCTCCAAAAATGCCCTATGAATTTTGTGTTCCTGTCCGAAACTATGCTTTTCGGCAACCCATGAAGTCTAACGATCTCTTTGAAAAACAGATTTGCGATGTGCATCGCATCACTGGTCTTCTGGCATGGGATAAAATGTGCCAGCTTAGAAAACCTGTCTACTACCACAAAGATGGAATCAACACCTCTTTGTGTCCTTGGCAATCCCAATACAAAATCCATGTTGATCGCTTCCCACAGCCTCTCTGGTATGGGAAATGGCTGATAAAAACCTGCATTGTGCTTTCTCCCTTTCGAATGCTGGCAAATCCTACATCTATCAATGAACCTCTTGACATCTACTCGCATCCCCGACCAAATATATGACTCATTCAGCTTCGTGAATGTCTTGTCATGGCCAAAATATCCTGCCAATCCACCACTGTGTTTTTCTTTTAACAAGTTCTCCCTCATGGAGCATTTCGGAATACATAGTTGATTGCCTTTGAAAAACAATCCTTCCTAGATCATATAATCTATCCAAGGACTCCTTTCTCTGAGAACTGGATTCTCAGCTTCTTCATACGCCTCTGCAAAATTTTCATCTTCTGCGTACATGTCCCTGAGATTATCAAAACCCAAAGTTTTGACTCGGAACTCCTGCAACAACAAACATTTCCTGCTCAAAGCATCAGCCACTTTGTTAGCAGTACCCAAAATATTCTTAATCACAAATGTGAAATTCTGCATATACTCTACCCATTTTGCATGTTTCTGATTCAACTTCTCTTGTTGAGTCACAAACTGTAATGCATGATTATCACTATACAATACAAACTCTTTTGGGATCAAGTAATGCCTCCACTTATTCAACACTTGTATGATAGAATAGAACTCTTTATCATACGTGGAGTATTTCAGTTTCGCCTCATCGAGCTTCTCACTGAAATATGCAACCGGCTTGTCTTCCTGACTCAGGACCGCTCCTATGGAAAACCCACTTGCGTCACATTTCACCTGAAATGTTTTCTGAAAATCTGGCAACACCAATACTGGTTTCTCCGTGATCTTTTGCTTCAACATATTGAAGCTCTTTTCAGCCTCTGCTATCCAGTGAAAAGATTTATGCTGCTTCTTCACCGTGTCCATCATCGCTGCGCTAATTCCACTGAAATTTCTGATGAATTTCCGGTAGAAACTAGCTAACCCATGGAAAATCCTTACCTCGAACACATTTCTCGGTGATGGACAATTCTTGATCACGTCCACCTTATCCGGGTCCATCCTCAACTCATTTGCCGAAATAACAAAACCCAAGTAAATGAGCTCTATATTCATAAATGAGGACTTCTTCATATTAATCAACAGCTTCTCATGTTGTAGCTTCTTCATCACTATAGCCAAATGCTTCAAGTGTTCAGCCACTGACTTACTGTAAATAAGTATATCATCTAGGTACACAATGACGAACTTCCCGATGAATTCCCTCAGGACTTCATTCATCAACCTCATAAATGTACTCGGTGCATTCGTCAATCCAAACGGCATGATTAGCCATTCATACAAACCTTCGTTGGTTTTGAATGTTGTTTTCCACTCATCGCCTTCTCTCAAGTGAATCTGGTGGTATCCGCTTTTCAAATCTATCTTTGAAAAATATTGTGCCCCACTCAGGCAATCCATCAGATCATTCATTCTCAGCAATGGAAACCTATATCTAATGGTTATCTTATTGATCGCTCTTGAATCGGTGCACATCCTCCAGCCTCCGTCTTTCTTAGGACTGATCATTGTTGGAATAGCACACGGAATCAAACTTTCCCTGACCAATCCTTTGTCCATCAAATCCTGGACCTGCTTCTTGACCTCCTCATTTTCCCGCGGCGTCAACCTGTACGCGGATTTATTCAGAAAACTAGCTCTTGGTATGAGTTCTATGTGATGACTCACACTTCTCATCAGTGGCAACGAATAAGGTAATTCATCCACTATTATGTCAGTGAACTCTTCCAGCAGTTCCTAAACCTCATTTGGTAAATCATCCACTCTTGTGCTAGTCAGAACAATTCTTGGTTTTCTGACCACAAAGAATTGTGGATCTTCCTTCTTCTTCACCTCTGTAAGAAGTTCCTTCCCGCTCATGATAAGTACTGCGTTGCTTACCTCCGGCTTCACCTCCTTATCCTTTATCGAAAGCAACATATGGGTTCTCCCATTCTTCTCCAGGGTATATGTGTTCATTCTCCCATCATGAATCACATTTCTGTCATATTGCCATGGTCTACCTAGAAATAAATGACATACATCCATGGGAATAACATCACACAAAATCTTATCATTATACCCACCTATCTTGAATTCAACCAAGCATTGTTTTGTAACAGTTACCTGGTGTCCTTTCTGTAGCCACGAAACTCTGTATGGGCTTGGATGATCAGTCGACTCCAGCTCCAGTTTCTCTACCATCTCTGTGGATATGAGATTATCCATGCTACCACTGTTAACAATTACCTTGCACACTCTGTCCTTGGTCTTGCAAGCTATTCTGAAAAGTCTGTTCCTCTGAACTGATCTTTCCACCTCCTTCTCAGGTGTCAAAAGGACTTTACGCATCATAAGCGATCTTCCGCCTTCTGCGTCTTCCGCCTCAACATCATGCCTCTGCGCTTCTATGATGTGAGATTCTCCAATGTCCTTCTTTTTCTCTGGACACTCATATGACTTGTGCCCATTCTTTCCACATGTGAAACATGTGATTACTCCACCTCATCCTTTTCCTCTGCCTCTAGTACGAGCAAAATTATTTCCATCAGCATATCCACCGCTCTGCTCATTATGTTGCCCTCTCTGTTCAACATATGGCTGTCGCTATGAGGTTCCACCTCTTTCAACCTTACCCTGAGGTTTCTTCCATTCCTCCTTGGGTTTCTGGTATTTGTCTTGGGAAACTGCCTTGCCTCTGGACTGACTTCTGCCTCAGCCCCTCTGTCCTTACTTTCGGCCCAGCTTCTCCTCAGCTTTCAGAGCCAATTGATAAGCATATTCCACCATTCGGATGGTTAGCATGCTTAGTTCATCTTGAATGTCATATCTCAGACCATTCAGATACCTGGCAACCTTCTCATCATCGCTCTCTCGATGACCTGCTCTGATGTTCAGTCGATAGAATTCCTCAGTATATTCCTTCACTGTCATCATCTTCTATCTCAGGTTCTGCATCCTCCTGAACATAGTAATTTGGTAATCTCTCGGGATGAACTTCGCTTTCATCTTCGCGATCATTCGATCCCAACTCTTGATCTTATGCTTTTCTTTGCATCGTCTGTCATCTTGTAGCTCGTCCCACCACAATCCTGCATGTCCTTTCAAGTGCGTAACTGTATGCTTGAATTTCTTGTCCTCTTCGACGTCTTCATAGTCGAAGTAGGTATCCAGAGCTCTAATCCAATCTAGTAGCTCCTCGGCATCCATATTTCCCTCATAGACTGGAATGTCCATTTTCACGTTCGCACCCATCTTGGCAATAGCTTTTATCAACCGCTCGGTTGATGCATCTTCTGTTGTGACTTCTTCTTCATTTCCATCTTCCATATCATCTTCGAAATCACTAATATCCCCTAGACCAACTATGCATCTCTGCATTGTCTCCATGTCTTCGAGTCTTGCTCAAATATCTCTCATCTGTCTCTCCATTTCTGGATTTCCTGTCGTCCTGCCTCTTCTTCACACCTCCCTATCTTCTAGATCAGGTGACTGCCTCTCTCTCCTTGGTGGCATGACGAAATATCTTTCTCTCTACAGAAAGCAAAGAAGTATTCCCGCTCTGATACCACTCTGGCGCAGCCGCACTCCTCGGAGCACGTCCGCTTCCTCAGGACCTTCTCTTCTCCTCGGCCCGAATAAATTCTAGGTTATTCTATTTCCCTATCGGGAAATCTACACCCACAGTCCCTTCGTGCGACTTCCCCTTTGTTCACTTGTCGGGAAATCAGAACTCGCAGCTTCGCGAGTTCGTTGTCTATCTCTGGGCTCTCGAATCCCCGAGGCTCGATACGCCAGTTAACGCTGACTTCCTCCCTCCGCTATCAGGACTATGGTTCTATCGCTTCTTCGCAACTCGCGGCACCAAACACTTGGGTTTCCAACCTCCGATACCCGATATGCCGAAACGTCGATATCGGGACTTCGGACTTCGTGGGATCGCGAATCCTAACACCCAAGTTTCAGAACTTCTCACGGTGAGATCCTGATAGTTGGTGCCACCTGTACTCCACTAACTCCTGTGGCCCCACACTACTTACGTAACTATCGGTATATCGCTTCTCACACTATCGCGATTCCCGTGGCCAAATATTCGATCCCTTTCTCGTGAAATCCCGATAACCGATCTCGCGATGGATCCAATGGCTCTAGCTATCTTGGATCAACGCTCTATCTGTCCTGAGCTTGAACCTTCTTCGCACTTACACTGCAACCTTCCTACAACTCTGAGAGATCCAACAACCCATGGATCTTCACGAAATATCCTTGGAGAAATTCAATCGTCCGACCTTTCCAGATGAACTTTACGAAATGACGAGACGCTCTTCCACAGAACTCGTCACCCTGCGTACAAACCTGCAACTCTCCTTACAAGCCTTCCAGGCACAATTTTGTCTAAATCGTCCTTCGGCGAACTCGAAGGCCTATCCTTCCTGAGCTTTTCTCAGAACTTTCGAGTCCCTTCAGGAGAACTCTTTGCATGCACTCCTTGCGGCAAATCTTCAACAATGACTAAGTGTTGAGGTCGTTCGACTTTGTGCACTTTTGCAGCAGCAGTCTCTCAGTCCCTTCGCTCAGAATCGCAACTTTGATTCTAAACTTAGCCTGCACACTCCTTGCATGTCTCCTTCATGCCAACTACCCGCCTGAGATGAATGGCAACAAAAGTTATCTCTAATTGAACCCTTCTGTCAATGCACTCCTTGCAGACAATTCGACTGCACTCCTTGCAGGAACCCTCTGGCTCAATTAGAGAAACAATTGAAACTCATTCACTCTTCCTTACAGACTTCAATTCAACCATGAAATCACATACATATCATATAAAAGAAAATGTATGACAAGAAGCAAGCATCCACGAGCATAGCATAATAAATACACAGAGAATAACACGAACCATGGAATTGAATCAAAGCTTTTTCTATTAATTCAATGTTTGTACATGGGTGTTCTTCTTACAGTTCTCTGCATGTTATTCTCTCTTTTTTCTTCAATAATCAGGCTAATGTTACAATGCACAATGAGGGTTTCTATATTCCGTTTCCCTCTTGCGCTCTAAAGTTATCAAATCTAGAATTAAATTCCCTATCTAATAGCATTAAATTTATTGAATGCCTCATCTACATAAGGATGAGATATATCCTCCCAAGGTCCATTATAATACACAAATTCGCTTCATAAATGTCTTCATTAAGGACTTGCACAACAGTTTCAAAGTGGTTTTCAAAATTCGTGCTGGCTTGTCCAGTTGTCCTCCACTTTCATGTTGGCTTTCTCTTGACGTGGGCGATGCTCCTGCATCATGATGAGAAGTTGAAAATTTCTTCCATCAAAGAGAAGGATCGGGAGGGCATTCTGATCATTGGAGGAGTTTGAGATATTCCTTCCGAGCAGCCAAGGAGAGGCTAGCAGAGATGTTGCATATGCGACAGAAAGACAACAAGATGAGACTTCCATGGAAAAAGAGGAACATATACTAATGTCTATCCCAACAGAAGGAGAATACCCAATTGAGTTACTCACTCAGTGGGAATTGGAGTTAAAGGAAATATAGGATTGGTTGGCCAATCTAGAACCAGAAGGTTGCTTCCAAGAGTTAGCTATGCTAGAGGAGATACACCAACACTAGTTGCAGTTGGTGGAAGCTGGAATAGAACCAGTCAATAAAATGACAGGGGTTACTTTGTCAGAGGAAGTAGTTGAACGACAGTTCAATATTGAGATGGAAAAAGTGGAAGATGCAGTAGAGTGGCAAGTCAAGGCCACAAGATATGGAGAAGATGACTTGGGAAATTAGCATGATTTTCCCATGAACAAGGAAGGAATGTAGCAAGCTAGTCTACAGAAGGAAAGTTAGTTGATAGAGTAGTTGGACGAAGTAGTTGAGTAGATAAGGAAGCTGATGTTGGAGTCGGCATAGGAATTGGTCAACACAAGGAAGCTGAGAAATAGGAAATGTGCACGAGCCACAAGGATGATGCAGGAGTAGAAGCAGTGAAGCAAAGGAGCCGAGAGATAGCTCCAAGAGAAAGTTTGGGATCTAGGAGGATTTCAACCATGTTGGAAGCTCATGAGCATGAGCTCGTGATTTTTGTAGCCGTGGAGTATGATGTAG
This sequence comes from Picea sitchensis, assembly GCA_010110895.2. Taxonomy (NCBI): domain Eukaryota; kingdom Viridiplantae; phylum Streptophyta; class Pinopsida; order Pinales; family Pinaceae; genus Picea; species Picea sitchensis. The sequence goes on from SNQJ01S0019884.1 coordinate 85,535, forward strand.
GAGCATCGTTCCACCTCAGCACACAACGGTCAAATTTCATGCATGGTGCACATTTAGGAGAGGAGAGGAACTACCCTCTCATTTTCCCTCAAGAATCTAATGTGTAATCCAGGAATTTGAGAAAGACAAGCTGGAAGAGAAAAATTGTTCTTTCGCACAAGCTGGAGATAAGGTCACCATTAAGTGGTTGATGGCAGAATGGATCTACATCCGATTTGGAGCAGATTTCCATCATTGTAATTTACCCTTTCGATAGGAATTATGAATGGTGATTTGACACCACTAGTTTAATCTTGCGAGGGAAGCTCGTTGAACCCCTCTTGTATAAATATTTGTGTTGTTGCAAAGTAAAGGTTGTTGTAGGCAGATGCATAGGTTGTAGGGAGAAAAACATAGAGAGTCGAGACTCAGTTGTAGCTTGGACTTGACTGTTGTAATTTGACGTTCTACCATTAATAGAAAATGACAGTTTTTCCTATTTTTAATTTCTTTGTAATGGGTGTTGTGTTATTAATGTCATTTACATGTTTGTAAATTGTAGATGAATGTTAGAAATCATCTGCAGGGATAGAGATACACTTTTCTATCTAAGAGTGTGTTGGGTTAAGTCTGGTTCTCTAGGCTAAGTGCAAGGAGTGCGCGACAGAGACAAGAAACTTTGTGATCCGACGCAAGGAGTGCGTGTCTGTACTCAGTGGAGTCAGAAGAGAAGTTTCCAGGAGGGCACACCAGGTTAATTCACGAACTCGAGGAGAAATTTAAAGGTGGTTAAGTACCTTGGAAGGAAATATTGTGTTGGGAGAAGAACAATTCAGAGTTCTTGAACACTATGAAATACTCTTCCAGGAGGGAATCAAGCTAGTGTGATCATGCACAGAAGAAACACGGTAGGAGGTATTGGAGAATCCCAGAATTGTTGAATATCCCGGTGAAGGAAGGATTTGCAAGAAGTGCATCTACAAAGTAAAGGAGATGCCTTAAACATTTCCCTAAGGATAAGGGAGAAGTCGTCAAAGAACTGATCCAAGCGCAAGGAGTGTGCCTAAGGTTTTGTAAGTTCACCTTAAAATCTCAGGAAGCAGAGTGAGACACTACCAGGAGGAAAAGAAGAAATCCACTGAAGGACGCAAAGGAACTGGGAACCTTGGAGGTTTTCAAGCCGAGCAAAGTCTCAGAAGAGCCCGCGTAGAACTCTACAAGGAGTGCAGGAGGAGTTTCAAGAACATTCTAAGTCTCGAAAAGAGAATTTTCACTAAGTGTGAAAAAGAGTCAAGGACTTTCTTAAGTCCCAAAGACAGATAAATCACCCATCGTCGAGGAGGAGACAGGTGGCAGAATATCGAGGAGTTCAGGAGTGGAAACTTCAAAAAGTTTTCCATAAGAAAACAAAGATCTTCGCGAAGTCACGAAGAGAGATTTCAGTCAAGACTGTTGGATCTAGGAGAGCACGTGGCATAGATCTATGCATTTCAGAGGAGGAAACCTTCGGAGAAAATTCAAAAGGAGAACACCCGAAGCGCTGGGTAGCAAAGTAATCCTAGCCATCCATTGGGTAGGATGCATGGAGAGGGATCAACACATCGCTGATTTGCAAGTTGGGAAAGGCAGAGTCAGAAGAAGAAAGGACTGATGAAGTCCAAACTTGCGAATTTGATCACAGTCGTTGATCGCGAGGAGAGCGTGAACCGTAGATCTAGTCCCAAAGAATTCACCGATTCAAAAATCGGGAAAGAGGGAGAAAGAAGCGCACAAAATTTCTTAAGTATGGGATCACGAAGGGATTTGGCCCATGGGCATAAACCATGGTCACATCAAGGAGGAATCCTAGCATGAGGAACTAGCAACATTGGCGTTAAGTTTGGAAAAACGCTAAGGAGAGGGTCCACGGGTGACACATAACCTGTGCCAAGAAAGAAAAAGGGAATGTGTCAAGTTAAAATGGTTCCATCAGGAGCCCAAAAAACCATTCGGTTTGGCGACTTGAACGTTCCTAGACCAGGAGGTCAAGTAGCCCTTTGGAGGGAAGGGGGTTTGCACCACCATTGTTCTTGATCTACAAGGAGATCTTCAATTTTAAGCTTCCAAAGCTCAAAATTTTGGCCATTGAAGTTTTTTATCTCTATTCTTGAGCTACTTTCCATTGTTTAAGAACAACTTTAAATATCTATGACTTATGCATCTTATTGTACCTAGGGTTTAGATTCAAATCCATTTTTTTTAAACCAAGCTCTGATACCACATGTAAGTAAATTAAGCACTTCCATGCTAAACCTAACAGAAGAGAGGAACAAATATTTAAGATATAAATCAAATGACAAAGAGAACACACAATACATAAAGATTTTACCCTAGAAACCCAAACGGGAAAACCAAAATTCTTTGAGTGTATTGCTCTTTTATTGTCATATTCATTCAGAATAAAAGGTTACATGCCTAACCTTGGTCCACACCTAAGACACAATCAACATCATCCCTTCTTTCTTTACACAAGGAAAACCTTGTAGCCAATTTGACTTACATCTACAGACCAAAGACCTCTATCATGAGTAATCTAAATATTAACATTTACAACATTACAACACACCTTATTTATAGGCTTTACAGTAGGAAAAACCATAAAGAATGGATCCCAAAAATGGTTATATATCCATGCAGATTATTGGCTACAAATACCACAAATCTTGGGATTCTGTTACAGTTGACTACCAATTTAGATTACCAGTCGACTACCAATCGAACTTCATTCACTCTTTAGTCAGTTGCAATGTGACCATTGTCGACCTCTTTTTAGTTGACCTCTTCAAATTTATTTCAATTAATTCAAATTCAACTTTTCCTAGTTGATCCACCTCGACCTTTGACTTTCGCTACAAAGAATATAACAACCCAATAGTCAAGGCAAGGAAGGGAAAGTGATTCCATGACATGACATGGAAAGGAAAAGCATGGCATGGCATGGAAAGGAAAGTAATGACATGAAAAGGAAAGGCATGTCATGGCATGTAATTGCAAGGAAATGCATGGAAATGTATGGCATGGCAAGGAAAGGCATGACATGGCATGGAAAGTGAAGGAAAGGAGAGGCATGCCATATAAAGGAAAGGCATGGCATGGCATGGCATCGCAAGGAAAGGAATGACAAGGCATGGTAAGGAAAGGCATGGAAAGGAAAGGAATGACATGGCATGGAAAGACAAGGCAAGGCATGGAATGGAAAGGAAAGGAATGTCATGGCATGGAATGGCAAGGAAAAACCACTTCATTGCATGGAAAGGAAATTTGTGATACAAAGTTAAGTCATTTGTCCCTAGAAAAAATGTTTTTTATTTCTTGGATGAGAAATGTTCATTTTTTTGTGATTCTTGTTTCATGGCAATCTGCATTTTGATTTCAATTTTTCCTTACATAATGTTATGGAAGGATATATTTATTGTTGTATCCTTTAAAATGGGAAGCTACATGGAAATCCATACAAGGAGGGATTAGTCTATTTTAGATCATAATGGTGTTCTAGGGATTTGTAAATGTAACAACCTATATTTTTTCCTTTGAAGTTTAGAACTTTGATTTTTACTTATCTTTGTGATTCATTGCTTAATATTTCTTGGGTTTAGTTAGAATCGTATAGACATTTGATATGTATACATCTAGATCTATTTATGTGTTGCAGGGTATTATTTTTATTGTTATATTTTTATGATGATGATAATTATGTGATTTGTTTAAACATGCAAATTGAAATGTGGTACTTAGGTGTGTGGATACTAGTTCAAAATTATGTTGTGAATGTATAATAGATGTAATACATTGTGTACATAAACATACATTTATTAATTGAACATTGATACAGATAAGGATCCTCATATGGAATTTGTAATGTATATGCATGGATTTGAGATATGGAATATCGAAATGACTATAGTGTTGAGTTCATTTGTAATGTATTTGCAATATTGAAATGACTATAGTGTTGAGGTGACCAAGGCATGGTATGGCATGGCAAGGAAAGACATGGCATGGAAATGAAAGGCATGGTATGGCATGACAAGGAAAGACATGGCATGGCAATTCAAGGTAAGGAAATGCATGGCATGGAAAGGAAATGTGTTAGCACCATGATTTTCATAGCTAGAGTTAGAGGTTTGTCCAAAGTTTTCAAACTCATGACATGATCTTGGGAAAATCAAGGCATTCCTAGATGAGTCATAGGTTATGGTAAATATCATGTCAAAATGTATTATGGTTCATCATCACCTTTCATGAGGTTAGACAAGGAACAATAATGACACTCCATTTCATTGGTATAGTTGCAAACTTCAAAAGCATACTCGGTGTACAAGTTTTTTGCGCAAAGGATTTTGCTGCTTTCATTTGTTGTGCATTGTGCAGAGGATTTTTCCAAGCAGAGGGTTTTTCCACACAGGATATTTTTTCGTGCAGAGGATTTTGTTGTGCTGAGTATTTTTTCATGCAGAGGATTTTGTCGCGCAGATGGTTTTGTCGTGCAAAGGGTTTTACTGCGCACATGCTACATGGAACGCTACATAAATGATTGGTTTAGTGGTAAACTTCAAGATAGTTGGAGAGGAATTTTGGAAATCCTCGAGAAGTTTCTATCAAGGACAAACCAAATAATAAAACCCTCTCTCAGATTTGCACAAACTATCATATTTTGGTAGATTCAAATGAATATTTAAAACCCATTTTTTCAGATTTGGTTTTTGTCATCATATTTGGGTGCAGATCCCAAGATATTGGAGAATATTTTTATAAAAATGAGAGTTTTTTCTCAAGAAAAGTTTCATTAACAAAAACCTCTCTCCTTTTTGAAAAATCATTTTTTATTCTGGAGATATGATGTCATCTTTAACCCATATTTTCTCAGTTTGTTGCGCAATCTGCTACACTTTTGTTGTAAGTTACTGTTGTGTAGCAGACTTGTTGTGCAAGGGTGACAGAGTGTCTAACAATGAAAATGATGAATCATAACAACCATATGGTCGAATTTTGATCATGATCAATGGATGCAAATAATATTTTCGTTACGATTATGATTTGTCAAAGTCGGGTTTTCTATTTTTAGTAAATTCGTTCAAGTTATTGTTCTCTTTCAAAGAAACTAGATCCATGATTCTAGGAGGTAGTAGTTTCACCCTAACAACCAAGTGTGGAATTATTTTTATATATAATTTGATCATTTTGATGTAAACATGGGGACTCTTTTTTGGAAAAGAGGACTATTATACTATAGATCAAGACTTGTTTATTCCTTTGAAGTTAATGCAAAAGTTTCCTCTTTCTGAGATTTGAGATTCATCATGGTGTTTATGTTCAGTATGTGTTTCTTGTATATAATCTCCATGATTATGTTTTTTTGATAGCATTGCCTGAGAGTAAGTGGTAGGAATTCATCCATGTTTGATGATCCTTTCACACTGATGATGCTTGTTATGTGTTAATGGTTACTTTTACAGAATTCATCTTCATTTGATGCTTTGTTTAGTAATTAATCTTTGTGTCCTTTATTCTAAAGTTGCACTAGAGATTCATATATTGATTGATGCCTTTAGTGTAGTGGGATTTCTTCTCCTTTCCATCTCTCATTTCATATCATTTATTTGTTGAGCATAGCACGTATTTTTCCTCAGATTTATAGAAAGAAACCAACATGTTGTTGACTGTAAAAACATTGAAATTCAGGCCTTCACTCCGTTGCCCAATGGTACCTTTTCCTTGTTTGTCCTACCAACCCTTTTAAAACAAAATATAAACCTGTCCTATTGTAGAATCTTACCTATGTGCATTTATTGATGAAATATTTGAGTTATTACCAGTCATTAGACATATGAGAGATCCATCTCTGGTTGTATATTTCAAAATACAATCTAAATTTGGTTGAAACAGTTACCTTGGGGTTTTCTTTGATACAACCCAAATAAATTTCTGAGTGTTAACATTTTGGTGCTGTTGTTGGGGACCAGAAGTTGCATTTTCCCTGGGATAAACGACAAATTTCAGATATGATTGTTGATGGTGGAAAATAGTCAGACACGAAGAGGTCGTAAATCATCCACCTGGTGACTCCATTTTCAGTTGTATCCAGATGTTAGAGTATCAATGGAGACTCCACTATTTGAAGGTTTTAAATCTTGAAGAAGGTACTAGTGAGTCCACTGGATTTGATGAAGAACTTATATGCTGCTACAATTGTTTCAAGATATGCATGTTTCGACTTTTCACAGATTCATGGTTTCCCAATTCCTTTACCCAAGGATGAATATTTTTTAAGAAATGATCTGAAATTTAGTGGAGATGATCTGAGTTTGACTTTGAAGCATATATCAAATATTTGTGACTTCACTAAGCTTCTTAGAGTCAAACATGAATATGTTTTCCTTAGACTATTTTATGATTCGTTCCAAGGAAAGTGTAAATTTTGGGCTGAAGTTTTATCTATTAGGTCTATTAGATCTATAACATATTTTTGGATTGTCTTGTTGGAAAAATGGATGGAAAAACTAGAGTTAGTAGCAAATCTTGTATATGTTGAGTATTTTAAAGAATATTTTGACATGTTTGATGATGATCAAATCAAAGAGACTTTCTCAAATTTTGTACCCATGTATTTGAAATCATGTAAATGTTCTTCTAAAGATAAGGCCATTTTCTTAGAAGATTTTGTTGAAAAACTTGAGAATGATCTTGAGGCCCTAGAGGGTCAAATTCAGCCCCAAGAATTTCACTATCAAAGATTGTGTTTTGAATATCCTTTTCAACTGCCTTGAGATGTCAAGATTGAGAAATGTTTTGTGTCTAGAAATGAGTTTGACAATCCACACATGAAGCAGTATGTGCAAGTAGAAGATACACAAGAATAGTCCATGCATGATACAAAGATTGTAGACTTCTTTGGGAATCAATGAAACATCCATGATTGTTATGACCCTATAGATGAATATATGGAAGGATTATTGAATTTAAATTGACATCCATGCCTCCACTATGTGAAATAGAAGTATTATAAGATACCCTTGTCATCACATGTTCTAAGGTCAATTATGTTGAAGCACAATCAAGTAGTCAATTTATGTGAGAATATACTTGATTGGCTTTATTGGAAATATGAAATTACTTGATTGGCATTTTTTTCAAGTAGTTAGGGTAGGTAGATGTGAATAATCTCAGGATGGAAAGCATTTCTTTCAGTGATTTTTAGTCTGGATTTTTCAGTTTGGGTTTGGTTCAGTTGTAGAATAAATTTGTGGTGGAATAGTTCAAGTTTAGATTTCAGGGTGATTGGTTGCAGGTCGGCAAGAGAGCAGGTTACATGTTACAGTTGGAAAGTTAAGTTTGGGAGAATCCCAATAGATAGGCAAAGGGTCTACAAGTTCTTTGCTACCTCACTGGGAGGATATCATCCCCGTTGGAGCTAGTTGTTAGCACCATGATTTCCATAGCTAGAGTTAGAGGTTTGTCCAAAGTTTTCAAATTCATGACATGATCTTGGGAAAATCAAGGTATTCCTAGATGATTCATAGGTTAGGGTGAATATCATGTCAAAAGGTATTATGGTTCATCGTCATCTTTCATGAGGTTAGAGAAGGAACAATCATGACACTCCATGTCATTGGTATTGTTGCAAACTTCAAAATCATACTCTTTGTACAAGTTCGTTGCGCAAAGGATTTTGTTTCTTTCATTTGTTGTGTGCTGCATAGAGGATTTCATCACGCAGAGGGTTTTTTCGTGTAGAGTATTTTGTCGTGCAGAGGGTTTTGCTGCTCAAGGGATTTTGTCACGTAAAGGATTTTTTTGTGCAAAGGATTTTTCCCTGTAGAGGATTTTGTCGCGCAGAGGGTTTTACTGCGCACAGGCTACAGGGAACGCTGCCTAAATAACTGGTTTAGTGGTCAACTTCAAGATCACTTTCTGACCAACTGGAAAAAAAATTTGAAAATCCCCGAGAGGTTTTTTTCAAGGACAAACCAAATAATAAAAAAGTATCTCAAATTTTCAAAAAGTGTCATATTTTGGTAGATTCAAATGAATCTTTACAACCCATTTTTTCCAGATTGTGTTTCTGTCATCATATTTGGGCACGGATCCCAAGATACTGGAGAGGATTTTTAGAACACTAAGAAAGGTTTTTCTCTAGAACATGTTCATTAACAAAAACCTCTCTGTTTTGAAAAATCATTTTTTATTCGAGAGATATGATGTCATCTTTAACCCCTATTTTATCAATTTGTTGTGCAATATGTTGCGCTTTTGTTGTAGGTTACTGTTGCGTAGTAGACTTGTTGTGAAAGGGTGAAAAAATTTCCAACAGTGAACACGATGACTCATCACAACCATATGGTCAAATTTTGATCATGATCAATGATTGTAAAGAATATTTCGGTTACGATTATGATTTGGCAAAGTCGAGTTTTCTATTTTTAGTAAATACGTTGAAGTTATTGTTCTCTTTCAAAGAAACCAGATCCATGATTCTAGGAGGTAGTAGGTCAACCCTAACAACCAAGTGTGTCATTAGTTTTCTATATAAGTTGGTCATTTTGATGTAAACAGGGGGTCTCTTTTTGGGAAAAGAGGACTATTGTACTACATATCAAGACTTGCTTATTCCTTTGAAGTTAATGCAAAAGTTTCCTCTTTCTGAGATTTGAGATTCATCACGGTGTTTATGTTCAATATGTGTTTCTTTTATATCATTTCAATGATTTTTTTTTCTGCTAGCATTGTCTGAGAGTAAGTGGTAGGAATTCGTCCATGTTTGATTCTCCTTTCACACTAATGATGCTTGTTATGTGTTAATGGCCACTTTTACAGAATTTATATTCATTTGATGCTCTGTTTAGTAATTAATATTTGTGTCCTTACTTCTAAAGATGCATTGGAGATTCAACCACTGATTGATGACTTTAGTGTATTGGGATTTCTTCTCCTTTCCATCTTTCATTTCATATCATTTATTTGTTGAGCATAAAACCTATTTTGCCTCAGATTTGTAGAAAGAAACAAACATGTTGTTGACTATAAAACATTGAAATTCATGCCTTGACTCCATTGCTCAATGGTACCTTTTTGTTGTTTTTCCTACCAACCCTTTTAAACAAAAAATAAAGATGCCTTATTGCAGAATATGACCTCTGTGCATTTATTGATGAAATATTTGAGTTATTACTAGTCATAATACATATGAGATATCCCTCTCTGGTTGTATAGGTTAGAATACAATCTAAATTTGGTTGAAATAGTTAACTTGGGGTTTTCTTTGATACAACCCAAATAAATTTCCGAGTGTTAACACAAGGCATGGAAAGGAAAGGCATGTCATGATGAGGCAATGCATGGCATGGAAATACAAGGCAAGGAAAGGGATGGAAAGAAAAGGGAAGGCATGGCATGGCATGGAATGACATGGCATGGCATGGCATGACATGGAAATCCATGGCATGAAAAGACAAGGCATGGCTTGGAAAGATATGGTTTTGCAAGGAAATGCATGGCATGGCAAGGAAAGGTAATGAAATGCATGGCATGGCATGGCATGCAATGACAAGGCAATACATGGAATGGAAAGGAAAGGCATGGAAAGGAATGGCATGGCAAGGAAGGGAAAGTAATGGAAAGGCATGGAATGGAAAGGAAATTCATGACATGGCATGGAATGTAAAGTGAAGGAAAGGAAAGGCATGGAATGGAAAGGAAAGGAATGGCTTGGAAGGGAAATGTATAGATTGGAAAGACAAGGCAAGGCATGACATGGCATGCAATTGCAAAAAAAGGCATGGCATGGCAAGGAAAATCAAGGAATGGCATGGCATGGAAAGGCATTGAAAGGAAAGGCATGGAATGGAATGGAAAGGCATGGTATGGCATAACAAGGAAAGTCATGGCATGGAAAAGAAAGGAAAGGAAAGACATGGCAAGTCAAGGCAGTGCATGGAATGGAATAACAAGGAAAGACATGGCATGCCATGGAAAGACAAGGCAAGGAATGGAAAGACATAGCATGGCGAGGAAAGGCATGGTAAGTAATGGGATGGAAAGGAAGGAATGGCATGGAAAGGCAAGGAAAGGAAAGGGATGACATGAAATGGAATGGAAAGGAAAGGCATGGCATGGAAGAAAAGTTTTAAGGCATGGAAAGGCATGACATGGAAATGCAAGGAATGGAAAAGCATGGAATTGCAAGGAAATCCATATCATGCAATGAAATGGAAATGCATGGAATGGTAAGGTAAGTAAAGTCTTAGAAAGGAAAGGCATGACATGGAAGGGAAAGGAAATTCAAGGCATGGAATGGCATGGAATGGCATGGAAAGGAAATGCATGACATGGAAAGTCACGCCATGGCATGGAATGGAAAGGAAAGGTATGGAATGGAAAGGGAAGGAAAGACATGGAATGTGACATGGCATGGAAACACAAGGAAAGGAAGGGAATATTAAGGAAAGGAATGGCATGGAATGACATGGCATAGTAAGGAAAGACAGTGCAAAGCATGGAATAGCATGGAATGACAAGGAAATGCATGGTATGGAATAGAAAGGAAAGGCAAGACATGGCATGGAAAGGAAAGGCATAGAAAGACATGGCATGGAAAGGAAATGAATTCCATGGAAAGACATGGCATGGCATGGCATGACAACTGAAGGAAAGACATGGCATGGCATGGCATGACAACTGAAGGAAAGACACAACATAGCATGGAAAGGAAAGGCATGTCATGGCATGTAAATTCAAGGAAATGGATGGCATGGCATGGCATTGCAAGGAAAGGAAAGATAAGACAAGGAAAGGAAAGGAAAGGTAAGGGAACACAAGGCAAGGCAAAGACAAGGAAAGGATAGGCAAAAAAGGCAAGGAAATGCAAGGCAAGGAAAGGTTAGGCATTGATTACATACTTTTTTGTGGATGCCCCATCCAATTGGAGTCCTTTAGATTCATCCATGGAGTTGGATGCCTTGGAATTCAAACATGTGGAATGGTTTCATGCATGCACATTCTTGTAGAGAACATTCCCTGTGCAAACTTGGCATTTGAATTGGCTTGATGCCTATTTTTGGTGATTTTCCCCCTTCATGAGCATTATTTGGTGCACACTACTACAATTTTTAGATGAGGGAGAATTGATTTGGATAAGCTAATGTCCACATGTTATAACATGGTCAATCATGGATTGAGGAGAGATATAACTAATTCATTATTAAAATACGTATTTGACTTGTAATGGAGTTATTTAGAAAATAATAATATTTTATTGTATAAGAGAAGAGACTCGTTCTATAAAGAAGAGTTATCTCTCTCTATTGTAAATAATGGAGAGTTTGGGTATTTAGGAGATCTCCTCTTGGGATACATTGTAGAACATTTTGGAAAGCTTAATGGAGAATTTGATGTATATTTTCATTTGATGTGAGGCTTTAGTTTGCACTCATATTTTATATGTTGATTTTGTATTAAGAAACTCTTGTAACATGTTTTTATTTCCATTAGAATGAACCATGCTTAGTTTTGGATAGAGTAATGTGAGGTTTCAATTCTCTTATTTCTATTTTGATTATGTTAGCCTACATGATTCTTATTATTGGTTCTTGGAGTCTTAACTAGGATGGGACTTCAGTATTTTTTCAAATTTAGGTCTTTGAGAACCATTAATTGTGTATGAATTTAGCACTTACCAATGTTTTCCACCATAAGATATTTGTTAATGCGTAACGCAAGTATTTATAATCACTTTAGAAAAAATGAAATATTTTTACTTAAATATAATTCCTTAACACTTTAAAAATTAATTAATCAAACTAAATAAATTCATACATTCATACACATAAAATTCATACACTTTGAAATTCATATAGTCATCAACAAAGAATGAAGAAACAATCAGATTCATAAAAAAATGTGCCATGAAATGTGTGTGTGTGTGTGTGTTGGCATATATATATATATATATATATTCAAAATAGTCTAAATTGTACATTTTTTACAAAATGACAAATCCTGCCCAATACACAAAACAACAACAAGTGCTCTAACATAAAAAAAACAACCATATGGTTGCATAGATACAAAATTGCAGTTATTGGTCACTCATTGACCACTTCCACCCTCGCCACCCTCACGATCATACTGGTAATTGATATTTATTATATTTATTGAAGAAGAACTTCAAGTGGTTTTGCACCTAGATGTGGTTCCTTGATTTAGAGAGAACACAAAGAAAAAAAAGTTGTTATAAGTTTTTCTCCACAATGAATTAAATGACTTACAAAATGATATTTTGTAATTCAACATAAGACAACTCATCGTATAGGGTACTGAAAATTTTGAGGGTGTTACCCTACTCCATGGCCCTAATATCTCAGCAGCGCCACCCTGTGTCAGTTACACGGATCAAATCGTGAAATTTTAAAAAAATATGCATAAACACAATTCCATTCATGATACATAAAAATTGATCATGAACACATTATCTCACCATGAATATCTTGAGCATTGATGGAGAGTCATTGGTAGGTGGAGAAATTGGTTGTACAACCTACTCTAAGGAAACATCTACTCTAGAAGCCTTGGTGGATGGCGCATATGGAAATGGTGGTGGGGGTGGGTGGCATACAATTGCATCCACTATGAATGGATGTGATGGAAGAGGTGGCATAGATGGGTGGCCTACAAGTCGTCCACTAAGGGTGCAACAAATAAGAAATATACTCGGGGTGGGCGGAGGTGAGCCCCCACAGGGTGTACAAATGATGGAATAACACCTAGCCTAGAAATAGGTAACCCAAAATCAATGGTCAGCTTCCCAGGGACTAAACTAGTATTGTAACTAGATAAAATATCAACATCCTAAATGTAAGTTTTAAACCTGTGAAGTAAAGAAATGCATATAGGTTCTTAAGCAAAAAAAAAATTAATCAATGTCTCATACATAGGGTACAAAGAGATTTTATACTGGAAACCCTCAACCGAGACAACCTTTCTTATATTCATTATTCGAATTTCACCATTCACCATACAATATATACAATGTTTTTAGGTATTCTGTAGATACCAAAACCCTAATCCCTTGTTGTCGAACCTGGCTTGCCCACACACACACATGCAAAGAATATAACACATACCCAAAATTATCCCACTTGTTGTTTTCTTTTCATCCAGGGGTCCAGGGGATTATATAGTCAACAATCCAGGGCAACAATGCCCATTGTTACTCTACACTAGGAGAAATTTTCTATGCTCACTGACTTTGTCAATGAATCTACAACATTCTTCAAAGTGTCAACCTTTTCCAGCAACACCTTCTTTTCCTCAACCATGTCTCTCACAAAGTGATACTGAACATCAATATGCTTTGTCTTCGAATGATAAGATGGTTTCTTTGCCAGGAAGATTTCACTCTAACTGTCACAATCTAATCTCACTGCTTGTTGTACCAACCCAATAGCTAAACACAATCTTTGTAACCATACTACTTCCTTGCTTGCATGAGTGGTTGCCTTGTATTCAGCTTCTGTAGTTGAGAGTGCCACTACATCCTGTCTTTTTCTCATCCAACTGATTGCTCCTCCAAATAGGTTAAACACATACCCACTTGTAGATATTTTGCGATATATATCTCTAGCCGAGTCTGCATCAAAAAATCCATGTATGTCCACCACTATGTCCAATCCTAGTCTTCCTTGGTAGCACAATCCATAACTAGTAGTGCGACGAAGATACCTAAACACCCTCTTTACTGCTGTCTAATTCTCCTTCCCTAGTTTTGACATATACCTGCTCAAAACTCCCACTACATGTGCAATCTACAGTCTAGTACAGACCATTGCATACATCAAACTGCCAACTGCACTGGCATGCAGAACATGGGACATGTCCTCTTCTTCGTCCTGTGTCTTGGGACACTGATCTGCAGATAACTTTACACCTATACGAATAGGAACCTTGACCGGTTTACTTCCATGCATATTAAACCTCTGCAATATCATCTCAACATATTTTCTTTGATTCAACCAGAGTTTCCTATTTGCACGATCTCTTTTAATCTCCATTCCTAGAATGAAG
>SNQJ01S0019884.1:99620-134522 GCA_010110895.2 Picea sitchensis
ATCCTTCATGTCAAATTTGGAGGATAGTTGTGATTTCACCTCCTTGATAACATCCATGTTATTTCCTACCAACAACATGTCATCAACATACAACACTACATAAATGAAGTGATTACCAACCTGCTTGGAATATACATAGTGATTATCCTTGCTTCTTACAAATCCCAATCCAAGGATGTATGTGTCAAACTTTTGGTACCACATCCTAGGTGATTGATTTAGACCATATAGTGACTTCTTTAGCTTACATACCAGCTCTTTTCCCTTCACTACAAATCCTTCTGGATGCTTCATGTAGATTTATTCTTCCAGATCCCCATGTAGGAATGTTGTCTTCACATCCATCTATTCCACTTCAAGATCAAAACCAAAAGCAATAGATAAAAGAAATCTAATAGAAGTTAACTTAGCAACAGGAGAGAAAATCTCACCAAATTCAATTCCCTCTACCTAGGAATAACCTTTTTCTACTAACTGAGCTTTGTATTTCTCCACTTTACCTTGTGCATTAAACTTCTTCTTAAACAACCATTTTCTACCAACAGATTTTCTTCCAGCTAGCAACTCAACTATATCCCATGCCTCATTCTTATCTAAGGTATCCATTTCTTCAACCATGGACTTCTTCCAGAGTTTAATGTACTATGAATTCACTGCTTCCCTGACAATGTTGGGATCATCATAAGTAATATATAAAGAAAAATTGGAATGGAAATCAGGTGGACTATACCTTTTTGGTTTCCTTTTATTTCTCACTGATCTCCTCAATACTGGGGTATGGGGTTCTTCTTCTTCTTCTTCTTCTTCTACTTCATCTTCTTTAGATGATTCAGATTTTGCATCATCCAACTCAAGCTCTATTTTCTCATGTTCATCTTGGGTTGGTAGGAATTCTTGTTTGGACACATCTTTTACCTCTCTGAAAACAACATCTTGACTGTAAACAATATTCTTGGTTTCTAGGTTCTAAATCTTATAACCTTTCACACCATCTTTATAATGAATAAAGATACACTTTTCAGCCTTTTTGTCTAGCTTACTTTTATTTTCCTTTGGAACATGTACATAAGCATCAAAACCAAACACTCTAAGATGTTGAAGAGAGGGTTTCTTTGCAGACCATACCTTGTGTGGAGTTTTATCATCCAACGCTGGTGAAGGTGGTCGATTGACCAGGTAACATGTTGTATCCACTGCCTCTGCCCAGAATTATTGTCCTAACCCGACACCATTGAGCATGCTCCTTGATTTTTCCATTAGTGTCTTGTTCATCCTTTCTGCAACTCCATTTTGTTGAGGAGTGTATGGAGTATTCTTCTTCCTTGATATACCACACTTCTTACATAATTTTTCGAATTAATTTCCGCAGAATTCTCCACCATTATCTGTTCTCAATACCTTTATTTTCTTCTCTGTCTGATTTTCTACTAGATCCTTAAACTCTTTAAATTTATCAAATACCTCATATTTATTTCTAAGAAAAAAAATCCATGTGTTCCTTGAAAAATCATCTATGAATGAAACATAATACATATATTTAGCTAGGGATGGAACATGAACATGTCCAAACACATCATTGTGTATCAAATCTAAGATCCCCTTTGCTCTTGTAGCACCATATGGGAATCTTACTCGATTTTGTTTACCATATATGAAATGTTCACAGAAACCAAAATCTAGAGCGCAATTAGACATACCTTCAACCATGCCTTTACCGTGGAGTGTTCAAAGGCCCTTTTCTCCAATATGCCCTAGTATTCGATGCCACAACATGGTCTTCCTTTCAGGGACAATATTGGTCTTGTATTCTTTATTTTTCTACTCAAGGACAACAAAATTGTTACATCCATTAGTATAAGTTCTTCCCAACAACTTTTATAGAGTTCCACACCGAACTCCCCTCATCAACACTATTTCCCCTCATACCATCTTGCAAGTGTTCTTTCCAAATACAATATCCACTCCTACATCATCCAACTTGCTTACAGATATTAGGCTCCTGGAAAGTTTTGGAATGTGCAGAACCCCAATGAGTGTTCTAATCCTTCCATATTTTAGAAACAACTTAACCCTTCCACGTCCCAAGATTTTTGTTGTCGAGTCATCTCCTAGGAATACATCACCACCATCATATTTTTCATATTCAGAAAACCACTCCCTGTGAGGAGTCATATGGTATGATGCACCTGAGTCGATCAACCATACATCGCGATCTGCATGCGTACTTGTAGATGCTAGGTAAACATCACCTCCTTCTTCAGTGGAGGTTTTCACCACTATGGAAGAGGTACTATCAAATCCCTTTGGTTTTTCAACCTTCTTAGACTTGCAATATTTCTTATAATGCCTTGTTTTACCACAGTTCCATAATTTCCTCAAAGATTTTCCTGGAGACTTAGATCTACTTGTATATTTAGATCTCCCCCGTGAAGGCTTACCAAGATTCATGTCTTGGGTACAACCTCTTACAAATAAAGCATCTGTGTTATGACCATCCATGCTTTTGAACCTCATCTCTTCAGATAACAAGGATGAAACTACATCCTCATACTTCAATGTATATTGAGTGGTACTACCAATTGCTACAACCATATTTTCCCCATGTTATAACCCTAATTTGCACCAGACATGCTTACCTGGCATTAGGACATCTCAGATTCCTTCTTTGCCAAAGCACTGCTGAAAAACTCTTCTTAAAAACCTCTTTTATAAAGGCCCATGTGCCCTACTCCATTACTGAACGCGTGTACATGCTAGCTGGCCCAAAATAGCCCGCGTGTACCTACAAAAGCATGAAAAAAGGAAAGTTGTCGACGGAACACACAGCTTTGGGTAAGTTAACTAAACCTTCCAGCCATGCATGGCTGAGGGTTCATCCAAATACCTAGCTTCCTCTAGCGTATAAAAGAAGGGTTAGGGGTCCCATTTGGAGGAGGAGAATCATAGTAAAGAAACTATACCCATTTTCACATTCCCTTTGTCCCAACTCTTTAGCCATCCTTGTGCAAGAAGAGATACAAAGCAAAGAAGTTGGAGGATAGTTGAAGAGGAGCCCAGGACTAGGTTCGTAGAGCAGTGGCCAGCCTCGACATTGTAAGTTGATTTATTAAAGTTGGTAATAAAGAAGTATTTTTCCCATCCCGCCATATGAGGTGTTCATAGTTTATTGCATACATGTTTGAATCTCTAATCCATTAATATTTAGATCAAATGCATGTAGAGTTTGTTGTGTATCTTGTGTGAATGCAGGTCAGCCGTAGAGGAGAGCTGCAGTCAAGGAGCAATCAAGTGTGAAAAAGGATCGATATCAAACATCCGAAATAAGATACGCTCACTTAACTATGTATTTGCTTAATAATAATGGGGATTAGGTCTAGGACGACGGTAGAAAATAGGATTCTTTAGGTCTTTTTTGCATGCATAATTTAACCCTAGATGCTAGTCCGTAGAGGGATTTCCCACTCACAACATAATTGGCGACCATATTGGGGACATCTCTAGGATTCCCGGGGATATTTTTGGGTATTTTTAAGAACTGGTTTCATTTTCTTGTTTTTAAAGTTTCTTCAAAAGTCTGAGCTAACAGAGATTCTGGACTTCCATACCAGTTATCTATGTTTCTTTGCTTGACTGTAAATTTTTTTTTCTAAGACCCATAGAGGTACACATGGCCTGTATAAGGTCTATACACGTGTACCCGCACCCTGCATTCTCACAGCCCACATGTAAACACTAGATGAGGAAGTGACAGTCGCATGTATGATTCCTGAAAATTTCTTTTAAAGAGGCAGTCATCCTCTCCCCTGTCAGAATTTTTCCTTCTCAGGGGTTTTCTAGAACTCTTTCTAGTCTTTTTTGTTTGCATTCAATAGCTTAGGTTTCACCTCGGATTGGTTTGTTCTATGAAGTTTTCCTTGAGTTGGTTTCATTTTTCTATTAAAGTAGGTATCTGAGTCTTCAAGAGATCTTGGTTCTCAGTATCAGTGGTCTCTACCTGGGATAGATTGTTTGTCTTTTTGCCTAAGAGTTTCAGAGATACACATGACCTGTATAAAATCAGCACACATGTACACACTCTCTAACGTTACAAGGCTCCTGTGCACACGCTTTCTGTTGAACTGTCAGTGGTGTGCTTGTGGGGGAAATTTTTGTTGAAGGTGGGGCAGTCATCCTTTCCTTTGATAAAAGTTATACCTCTTAGGTTTTTGGATCTCTTTCATAGCAGTCAGTGACTTAGGTTTGTTCACAACAATAGCTTTCTTTTTCAGTTAGAAGTTTTCCTCAAAATTTTCTTTTATAGGGTTTTTAGACAAGTGTGAGAGTCCAATTTTAAGTTGCTTGTGTGTGATTTTTAAAGTGACTCTTTGCGATCTGCGCTTAGGCTAGAATTTTTTCTTGGTTTTGACTTGTTGATATTTTTCCTTTTTGCTTTGTCAGCATTCAAATAAAAAATAAAAAATAAAGTTTTATTTCTTTGATTGATTGAAAAGTGTTGTTTTGCATTAGTAACCAGGGAAAAGTCTTTTCTTTCATAAGTTCTTGATAGTTTACTTAGATCATAAGTAGCTCATAGTTGAGTGAAATCCTTCTTTGAGTGTGCTATTAAAAGATCTTAGAAAAAAAATTTAAGTTTGAAAAGTTGTTTAAGAGTTAAGTAAGATAAAGGTTTTTGTTTCCATCTTTCTGTTTATTTTGCTTTCGTCTTTCAAACATCACTAGTTTCACTTTCATAACCTTTGACTTAATACAAGCCATAAAAATTAATGCTAAATCTAAAATTCATTAGACTTTTTATGTTTGTAGGGTCAACCAACTAGTTTAGGGTTAGGGCCTTGAATTAGGTTGGAGAGGAAACTCTTCAAGGCCATTAAAATCAAACATTGGAGTCTAAGTTAAGGAGGGTCAAAGTCCAATATCATGAAATTTATCCGAGACCCACCTCTAACACAAGGGATAAACACGAGGTCACGTACGGGAAGGTAGCAGAGATAACCCCTCCAAAGCTGGACCAATCGTAGTGGAGAACACATATAGAGGGATTCTCTTGGGATTTTGTTGATTGCATTTGCCACGGAGATTCGTGGGCCTTGAATCCATTTGAGGTCCTCAATTTTCTTCTAGACCACTTGCTTTCGATACCCTTGACAAGTTTCGAGATCGATACCATGCTCATTGTGGTCTACCCGACTTTCGACTGTACCCGCCTGGTGACTGTTCGCGCGCTGGCAACCTAGTTGCCTATCTTTTTAGGGACATACACAGGTGACTATAGGGGTATACTGTAGTACCTAGGATAGACATCGGGATACGCTTTCTAGAGTATACCCAGAGGCTGCTTCCTTGTTCAAGTTGCACTTGCACCGATAATTTTCTCTAGTGTTAGTTGTTGTAACTGTTCTTCCAATTAGTTTAGTGTTTGATTGTTTTATCTTGTAGGAACTTTCTAGTGTGTGTTGTTTTTTGAACGAGTAGATAGCCCTAGAGTGTCTTTGATCTTCTCACACAATGGAGGATCATGAGCTCCACTGGTCATGAAGGCATCTTGGCCTATCACCGGTTACACTGGAGCCACCCCCACCACCACTAAGGCGAAAGCTAGACCAACACGGGTCTTTTGAAGCGACCGGGTCACAAGAAATTGTGCCTGACCAACATCCGGAGGAATCGACCATTTTAGACCTTGGAGCGAAAGCTTTTGGTCTAGTTGAAACCTCAACACTGATATTTTGGCACCCATCATCATACCGATTCATCCTTACGAGTGCCAGACAGTGTCGCACGTAGCAATGGAAACAAATATTGTTACTCCTTCTGGGAATTCTTCAATTCCAACTACAGTTGTCACCACAAGATAGTTTCCACCTCCTAACCCACCATCACTGGTCTGAGCCACCATGGTCTCAGCCACCTCTACCTCGCATAGTGGTCCGATCCCGTCTATGGTGGCAGACACAACCCCTTTCCCACCAAGTGCGACAGGCCCTCCGTTCTCATACGGGATGCCTAGCTCAGGTACAAGTTTTGTACTTTCCTACTCCACTTCACAGACTTAAGGTCTAGGGGCAAGGAGCTCTAATGCTCCTTTGCAAGGCCACATGGGGGGCACTTCTGCTCCTTTTAATGCTTTCCCTTACAGGGGAGGTCATATACCTCCTTCGTCCCCTTCGCTCGATGGCATGCACCAGCCATCCACTAGGCCACCTATACACGATAGTTTATTTGGAGCAGGGAGTCAAGGACCACCTTCACATAATATGTCGGTAGGTTTGACACCATTTTCTTTGTTCGGTGCGTTTGGTAACAACGCCTTCTTGTTAGCTACATTCCCGAATGGGGGCAACCCCAGTTTCAGAAAACCTATTCCTATGCAGGGTACTATTCTTGCATAGGGGGCAAACCCAGGAACTTCTTCTGCATCAGGGCCTTGGAATTCTTGGTAGGGATATGTTCCTTCGTCAAGAATGTCGATCTGGGGAAATTATTTCCATAGTCAATGGAACCCCAGACAAGGTACTATGCCTATCCCCATGGGATCGGCATAGGGAAACCCTTCCCAAAGTCCTCTGAATGTAATGCACGCCCATCCATCTACGTCCTATTTTGGGAATCAGCCGATGATGTCTCCTCACACACAAAATCCATATGCTGGCCATGGCAATGGTTTTTACCAAAACCTAGGCCAACAACCAAACTTTTCTTGGCAACCTGGTGCCAATCAAACTCCAAACCACTTTTTCCCAGGTTATCGCCAACAACTCAAACTACCTTTCCTGGTGTTGGGCTCCGGATTTATAACATTTTCTTGCTGGTTCTTGAAGATATTGTTTACTCTCCTGAAGTCTTTTGTTAAACAAATGGCATTCTTTCTGTGCTATTCATATTCTGTTACACATATATGTTCCATTGTATACATAAATCATGAAGTGCTTCCAAAGCCACAAATGAGCGAAGAATTCAACTATAAATGCAACAATAAACAGCTAAACAAAGTCAGAAATAGAATCATTGATATAGCGAGGTCCATGAAGAAGATAGTTTGTTTAAAAGAGCTCTGCGATTTGAAGCACTTCAACTTGATTTCTGCTGGTTGCTAACTTCTGTCACACTGGATCTTCCAAGGCTTCAACACATAAGTCTTGTTAATTGCCACAATATTGTTGAATTGAACTTATCTAGTCCAGCTCTGGTATCTATAAATGTCACAAGTTGTCCAATTCTTAATCGAGTTGATATTACATCAACTGCACTTGAGAAATTGGTTCTCCAGAAGCAGAAGAGTTTGACAACTATAATGTTACAATGCCTTTGAAGTTGATTTGACAGAGTGTGAATCATTGACTGATTCAATTTGTGAGGTTTTTAGGATGGGTGGAGGCTGCCTAATGCTCAATACCCTTATTCTTGATAGTTGTGAGATCCTCTCAAATGTGAACTTAAATAGCATATCATTGCACACTCTCTCCCTTACTGGTTTCCTTGGACTGACTAATGTTCAACTAGCATGTCCAAGCCTGCAGAAAGTCTGTCTAGATGGCTGTGACCACCTGGAGAGAGCCTCATTTTCCCCTGTTGGACTTTGCTCACTTAACTTAGGAATATGTGCCCATCTGACTGAACTTGAGATTATAGCTCCTCAAATGACAACATTGGAGCTGAAAGGATGTGGTGTTCTGTCTCAAGCAGATATTGATTGTCCAAAGTTGCACTCACTTGATGCCTCTTTCTGCAACTTACTTAGCGATGATTGCTTGGCTGCTACATTTGCTGCATGCCCTCCCATCAAGTTATTGGTTTTGATGTCGTGCACTTCAATTGGGCCAGAGGGGCTGTTGGCCCTACAGAGACTCTCCAACTTGACACTTTTAGATATGTCTTATACATACATGACAAATTTGCAGCCTATCATTGATTCTTGTCCCCAATTAAATCTTTTGAAGCTTCAGGCTTGCAAGTATCTTGAGAATACAGCATTGATTCCACTCAATAAAGGAAGAGCACTTCCAAACCTCTACGATTTGAAGAGGAATCACTATAGCTGGACTTTTCCTTGACATATCGATTCTCAATAGTTGGCGCCATGTGTTTTTATGGGAGACAACTATTTGTCAAGCATGAGATAAAGGCAATCTTTTAAATCGAAACATGTGTGCTGGACTTTGAATCGTTGGTTCTCAACGAGCACTCAATAGCTGGCATCAAGTATTTTTCTATGCCACTCCACATATATAAATTCGTGCATGTATAACACAAGGAAGAAAACCGTGGAAATCTTAAACCGATTATGTAAAACGTGTCTCATTCTCCGGTGATACTCTTAAAACCATTTTGTAACTACTTGTTTATCTAGGGCACAAAGCCATACATTGTAGGGGATCTGAAACATTATATAAAGAGATTCTATGCTCGATAAATGGAGGGGAGATAGACGGAGCATAGATTAGATAGAAGAATGGAACAGAGATCGAATCTCCAAGCACTTGTATTGTTCTTTTCAATAAAATAGTTAAGAGTTTCATTGATACGACTTATGTTATTGCAAGTTTGTTGTAAGTTATTCATTTTCCAGTATGCGTTGATTTAAAGAACAGTCTGTTGACAGAGAAGGCAAGGCCCCCTTCGATGGAAACAAAGCTGTATACATTGCATTTACAGTAGACTCCATCTTCATATTTGAACATCATCTTTCAGCAAAGAGTCGATTCTAATATACATTGTCAGTTTTCTCATTGGTTTAATAGAACAGAAGTAGCATTTCATTTGATTGCAACAGAGGGTTTAGCATTTCAAGATTCAAGTTTAAACATTATCTTTTCAGCCATTGATTTCATTTTTTAGTTTTCACGTTCAGACTGCTTAACATTCAGGAACTAGCCTAGATATCTCATGAAATAGAGTTTCATTGCATTATAAAATAGAAGGTTGCTGAGTTGTGTGGAGTAATAAGTAGCAAAAACTTACATGCATATGATCACTTTTAATTAATAAAGAACAGTTTTATGAAGTTAGTACAGAGTAGTGCAAAACAGAGTAGTGCAGAACAAGTGCAGAACAAAGTAGAGTACAGTAGCTTCTTCTAGCAAGTTTCTTTTAGCAGTCCAGGGATTAGTTTGACATTCTTTAAACCCCCTCTTCAACCCTGCATTTCCTGTGCTGGTTCCTCTAAGTCTACCTTCCCGGGTTGATAATTAAATGTTGATTCATATGTTATATATCTAGCTCGACATTTTGGCGCTGTTGCCGGGGAGGTACTAAAAAGGATTGGAGAGTGGGTATTGTGTTTTATGGAAGGTAAAGGGGAGGAGGAGCTATAAGATGGGAGGTGAGAACCTACGCATCTGTTGTAGTAGGTTCCTCCGAAGCTTTGCCAAGTAGATTTGATTTCTGCAAGTATTTGAAGTAAAGAGTGCTTTCAAATCCATTAGTGTGCAAGTGGTTCATTTCAGCAGTGTTAGATTACATTCAGCAACAAAGAGGTTTTCATTTTAGTAGATTTTATTCAACAACAACAGAGTCTTGATTTCAGCAGTATTAGATTTGATTCAGCAGTTGAGTTCATCAGTATAAGAGGGTGTGCATTTGATTCAGTAGAAGCAAATTTCCATTCAGCAAGAGTGCATTTCATTTTATTTCAAGCTAGTATGGGTTTCAGAATTATTATCAGTTGATGTGACTTTAAAAGTTTTTAGCAAACCACCTACAACAAAAAAGAAAAAAAATCACAACAATTGACTAATGGATTCAAGATTGAATGAACGGAAGAAGAGATTGTTGCAGGAACTTTCATGCATTTTGCAGGAACTTGAAGAGATCTCTGCAACTCAAGAGATGGAGGAGGAAATAGTTGAATCAGTGGTTCTGTGTGAACACCTTTGCTAACCTACAGAGAAAAATGAGCAATTAGAAACTCCAACAGCAAAAGAACATGGTATGCATAATCATATTGAACATTGGTTTCAATATGTTCTACAGCCTTCATATGCTCTTCTTCTTCATCAATTCTTGGAAATAAAGCAACCGGTGTTGCTTTCTCATCATGCCTTGGTAATTATACATCTATATCTTCTATCAAAGGGAATGAATTCATTATTGATTCTACTAAGATGGTGGCTACATTGGTTATTTGCCTATACTTAAAGAAATGCTTCATTTTTTTAAGTAGGTAGGTAGGATAGTGAATAAAAGATAGCACCTTTGAATAGTTTATGTTTTATGCAAATAAAAAGGGCATCAACTCAAATAAGAAGTGATTGAAGATTTTCCATCTAAATGATGAATGAATGAGTTGACAACATATGCTCAGAGTACAGGGGTTCTTCTCAGCAGTTCCTATTAATCAGGATGGACAGTTCTTGGGACTGTTAACATTCTATTACCGTGCCAGTGTTAAAGAGGTGGATTCGTTTGCATGAGGACATGCAAAAGGCTAGGCATGGGGGGATGTTGGGCTCCGGATTTATAACATTTTCTTGCTGGTTCTTGAAGATATTGTTTACTCTCCTGAAGTATTTTGTTAAACAAATGGAATTCTTTCTGTGCTATTCATATTCTGTTACACATATATGTTTCGTTGTATACAGAAATCATGAAGTGCTTCCAAAGCCACAAATGAGCGAAGAATTCAACTATAAATGAAACAATAAATAGCTAAACAAAGTCAGAAATAGAATCATTGATATAGCCAGGTCCACGAAGAAGATAGTTTGTTTAAAAGAGCTCTGTGATTTGAAGCACTTCAACTTGATTTCTGCTAGTTGCTAACTTCTGTCACACTGGATCTTCCAAGGCTTCAGCACATAAGTCTTGTCAATTTCCACAAGATTGTTGAATTGAACTTATCTAGTTCAGCTTTGGTATCTATAAATGTCACAAGTTGTCCAATTCTTAATCGAGTTGATATTACATCAACTGCACTTGAGAAATTGGTTCTCCAGAAGTAGAAGAGTTTGACAACTATAATGTTACAATGCCTTTGAAGTTGATTTCACAGAGTGTGAATCATTGACTGATTCAATTTGTGAGGTTTTTAGGATGGGTGGAGGCTGCCCAATGCTCAATACCCTTATTCTTGATAGTTGTGAGAACCTCTCAAATGTGAACTTAAATAGAATATCATTGCACACTCTCTCCCTTACTGGTTTCCTTGGACTAACTAATGTTCAACTAGCATGTCCAAGCCTGCAGAAAGTCTGTCTAGATGGTTGTGACCACTTGGAGAGAGCCTCATTTTCCCCTATTGGACTTTGCTCACTTAAATTAGGAATATGTGCCCATCTGACTGAACTTGAGATTATAGCTCCTCAAATGATAGCATTGGAGCTGAAAGGATGTGGTGTTCTGTCTCAAGCAGATATTGATTTTCGAAAGTTGCACTCACTTGATGCCTCTTTCTGCAGCTTACTTAACGATGATTGCTTGGCTGCTGCAACTGCTGCATGCCCTCCCATCAAGTTATTGGTTTTGATGTCGTGCACTTCAATTGGGCCAGAGGGGTTGTTGGCCCTACAAAGACTCTCCAACTTGACACTTTTAGATATGTCTTATACATACATGACAAATTTGCAGCCTATCATTGATTCTTGTCCCCAATTAAAGTTTTTGAAGCTTCAGGCTTGCAAGTATCTTGAGAATACAACATTGATTCCACTCCGTAAAGGAAGAGCACTTCAAAACCTATGCGATTTGAAGAGGAATCACTATAGCTGGACTTTTCCTTGACATATTGATTATCAATAGTTGCCGCCATGTGTTTTTATGGGAGAAAACTGTTTGTTAAGCATGAGATAAAGGCAATATTTTAAATCGAAACATGTGTGTTGGAATTTGAATCGTTGGTTCTCAACGAGCACTCAATAGCTGGCATCAAGTATTTTTCTATGCCACTCCACATATATAAATTCGTGCATGTATAACACAAGGAAGAAAACCGTGGCAATCTTAAACTGATTATGTAAAACGTGTCTCATTCTCCGGTGATACTCTTAAAACCATTTTGTAACTACTTGTTTATCTAGGGCGCAAAGCCATACATTGTAGGGGATCTGAAACATTATATAAAGAGCTGCTATGCTCGAGAAATGGAGGGGATATAGACGGAGCATTGATTAGATAGAAGAATGGAACAAAGATCGAATCTCCAAGCACTTGTATTGTTCTTTTCAATAAAGTAGTTAAGAGTTTCATTGATACGACTTCTGTTATTGCAAGTTTGTTGTAAGTTATTCATTTTCCAGTATGCGTTGATTTAAAGAACAGTCTGTTGACAGAGAAGGAAGGGCCCCCTTCGATGGAAACAAAGTTGTATACATTGCATTTACAGTAGACTCCATCTTCATATTTGAACATCATCTTTCAACAAAGAGTCGATTCTAATCTACATTGTCAGTTTTCTCATTGGTTTAATAGAATAGAAGTAGCATTTCATTTGATTGCAACAAAGGGTTTAGCATTTCAAGATTCAATTTTAAACATTATCTTTTCAGCCATTGATTTCATTTTTTAGTTTTCATGTTCGGACTGCTTAACATTCAGGAACTAGCCTGGATATCTCATGAAATAGAGTTTCATTGCATTATAAAATAGAAGGTTGTTGAGTTGTGTGGAGTAATAAGTAGCAAAAACTTACATGCATATGATCACTTTTAATTAATACAGAACAGTTTTATGAAGTTAGTACATAGTAGTGCAAAACGAGTGCAGAACAAAGTAGTGAAGAACGAGTGCAGAATAAAGTAGAGTACAGTAGCTTCTTCCAGCAAGTTTCTTTTAGCAGTCCAGGGATTAGTTTGACATTCTTTAAAGCCCCTCTTCAACCCTGCATTTCCTGTGCTGGTTCCTCTAAGTCTACCTTCTCAGGTTGACAATTAAATGTTGATTCATATGTTATATATCTAGCTCGACACCTGGCAACCTTGCATTTTCCAGACTTGACAAGGTTTTTGAATGACCCTATCTGTCATGATCCGCATTGGCCTCCTATGCCGATGAAGTTGCCTTCGGACATACCAAAGTTTGAATCCAAGCCTAACGAAGATCCAGGTGATCATGTGACTACCTTCTACCTTTGGTGCTCATCTAACTCATTGAAAGATGACTCCGTACAGTTGTGATTCTTTGAACATACTCTCATTGGGAGTGTCATGAAATGGTACATTGAGCTCAATCACTCAAGATACTCTTCCTTCAACGAATTGGCAATGGCCTTCCTAAACCATTTCCAATTACCTGTGAGATACGATGCTGGCACAAAATTGTTGGCAAATTTTGCATAGACAAAAGCGAATCATATCTCTGATCACATCCGAGAATGGAGATGCTGGAAGAGTTTAATTAAGGTACCAGTCCCACCAACATTCTTGCTCGAGTGGTTCCTTAAGTCTTTGGTCCAGCAGTTATCCAAAGATGTCATGACTTCAAGAGTGTTTTCCAAAGAAGATGCCATCATGAGAGATCAACAACTTGAGCTCATCTATTCTCAGTTCAGTTTATTATACGAGATATTGCCAGATGTTCCATGCTCAATACTTGATAAAACAAAATAGAGAGTTCGACCACATGCCAATGGTATTGTTGGTTTATCACAAACAAAGCCCGCTGAGAAACTGACGAAGCGGTTGCAGCAATTGTCTATACAACACACAGCGGCCAGCCAAACTACTGTTTTCGTTGCTCCCCCTACTAAAATGTCGTATGTACACACAGTTCAATCGACAAATCCAAAGGCCACCCAGTAGCTTGAAGGAAAGAAAAAACAACGAAAGAAGGGTAAGGGAGATAATAAACCCACTGATAATGTTGGTGAGGGCAACATTGAGAAACGAAAGGCGAGGTATCCGTGCAACCTGTGTGTGGAAGACCACCTGACCCACCTATGTCCCTGGCTTGCAGAGGCCCAAAAGTTTGTGACACAGCAACAACCTGCTATGTTAACCAATCCATTTCAACATGGACAAAACCTAACCCAAGCCTCTACAAGCGTAGAAGGGGGAAGTCAAGGACACTCTTCATCTTCGAACAATCCCACATCCGCAAATGTATATATGATGAAGGGTGATGCTTTCATATCCACTAGAGCTCATGACTACAATAAACCAAACACTTCTGAGAAGGGAAAAGATCTGAACTTCCATCTCTTCCTCTACAAATTGAGAAGACTTTGGGTGAAACAATGACATGCATCCCAAAAGGCGCGTTCAAAAAATCTTCTCACAACCCAAACGCAAAGGCCACCTAGAACTATTCTATGGTGGAAGATTTGTCTCAAACCCCTTGTGCGATGTCCACTTTGGAGGTCCTCCAAAGTTGCCCTTCCTAGAGGAAAGCTTTGTTAACTTCTCTAGGATCTACCGAGACTTGTAATCTGGGTACCATCATGCTAGATACAACTGACTTAAAACCCCGTCTGCCTTACCACGTAGCATTTCAGATAGTAGTGGCTCACCCCATGAAAACTTTTACTCGAAATATTTTCTGCATGGTGGTTGATGAGGGCGCCTCGACATGCATTATGTCATTGGCATGTTGGAAGGCCATTGACCATCCTGTTTTGTCTCCATCGCCTACTCTTCTCACTGCTTTCGATGGTCTTTCATTCTGACCACATGGTATCATTCCCTCTTTTCCCATGCAATTGGGAGAGAAGACTATGTGCGTTGAGGTAGAGGTAGTCGATGCGTCCCTCAACTACAATCTTTTGTTAGGAAGGAGTTGGACTTATGCCATGCAAGCAGTGGTTGCTACAGTTTTCTGGGTCTTCTTGTTTCCACACGAGGACCGGATTGTGACCATTGATCAATTGTCTTTCTCCAGATCTGACCCTTCATTAGGGGTGTCCACGGTCCCGATGATTGATAATCCTCAACCAGGTGTAGTCAACGTAGGGGTTGTCTTGTGCCCATCTTTGATGGGTACCTTCGATTACCCGCCCTCTCAAGGCGATGTCAAGTTCATATCTGACCACCATAAGGTTGAGATTTTCCAAGTTTCATCGTTTCGCACGACTTATTTCACTGATCCGTGGATACTTCCTTCCCCATTGGCCACGATGGAGGGAACAGGGCATCTAGGCATGTCCATGCCCTTGCTCACAGCTGAAGTAGCGTACTCTTTAGTCCAGCAAGCTTTAGCCAACCCAGATCTAACTCCTGCACAAGAGTTCAATCCGCGTCTAGAGCCTATTTGGGCTCAAGTTTCTCTCACTAACACTGATTCGTTAGACTTATTCATGCCCTCTTATGAAGATTAATTGAAGCAATGACTAGTCTAGACAAACCTTGGGATGATATTCATCACAGATCATTCTCTCTCCCGGAGTTAAGCAGAATCGAGGCCGAAGAATTCACCTTGACTATGATTGGAGATAGGTTCTATTCTATTAATCCCTTAGCTACGCACGAGGTCTATGTTGAGGGTAATATGGAAACCATCGCTGAAACCATACCGATCAATATATCTAGAACCCCTGGCATCATGGAAAATGTTTTCGTCGGAGCTGACTGCTCCCTCGGAGAGATTCAAATTTACACAGATCTATTTAAAGAATTTCGCGACGTTTTTGCCTGGTCTTATGAGGAGATGCCAGGCATCGATACAAAAATAGTCGAACATGAAATCACAACTTATCAAGATGCCAAGCCTATCCGGTAGAAGCTTCATCCAGTTAACCCTAGGAAAGCAACAACCATTAAGGTTAAAGTTGAGAAACTGCTAAAAGTTGGTTTTATCTATCCTATCCATTTGACCCAATGGGTGTCAAACCCCGTGCCGGTCAATAAAAAACAAGGCACAATTCGTGTATGTACAAACTTCTGTGATTTGAACAAGGCCTGTCCCAAAGGTAATTTTCCCACACTATTCATCAACCAGATAATTGATGAATGTGCGGGTTGCGAGGCCTTCTCTTTCATGGACGGTTTTTCGAGATATAACCAAATACAAATCAAACCCGAAGACCAACACAAAATGACATTCATCTGTCCCTGGGGTACATTCGCGTATCGTAAGATGCCTTTTGGTCTCAAAAATACTGGAGCGACCTTTCAATGGGCCATGTCTTTTGCTTTCCATGACCTCAAGCATATAGTCGAGGCCTATTTAGATGATTTATCATCTCGATCTCACAAGAGAACGAATCATCCCACACACCTCCGACTTATCTTTGAGCATTGTCGCTACTTCCAGATTTGCTTGAATCCAAACAAGTGCATCTTTTGCGTAACATCAGGATGTTTGTTAAGTTTCATAGTGTCAACAACAGGGATCATGGTTGATCCTCTCAAGGTTGAGGCAATAATTCAGTTGCCCCCCCCATGCACAATCCTTCAACTTCAAAGTCTACAGGGCAAGGTGAATTTTTTAAGAAGCTTCATTGCCAACTATGCCGAGATCACTAAGGGATTTATGCACTTACTGAAGAAAGACATTCCTTTTTATTGGGACGATGCCACTCAACGCTCTCTCGTGGCATTGAAACATGCCCTCACAACTGCCCCTTTGCTCCGACCACCTAATTATAACAAGGATTTCTTATTATATATGGCTGCAACAGAGTCAACCATTGGCATGGTCTGAGTTCAGGAAGATGACTTTTTCTCAGAATATGTGATCTATTACCTGAGTCGAGGCCTCGTAGGACTGGAACTCAATTATTCTCATATCGAAAAACTTGCGTTGGCAACAGTCCATTCTATTCAATGGTTCCGTCATTATGTTATGTTTCACAAGACCACCATCATTGCTGTCATGAATCCATTCCACTATATGTTGACACGACGGGTAATAGGCGGAAAGATCAATAGATGGATAGTCATCCTCCAAGAGTTTGACATAGATTTCGTTTGAGCGAAATCCAAAAAGTCACTGGTCTTCACATAACTTATTTTGGAATTTCCAATTGAATCAGGTGATGTTGTTCCCGAAGAATTTCCTATCAGAGAA
Source organism: Picea sitchensis (assembly GCA_010110895.2). Lineage (NCBI taxonomy): Eukaryota > Viridiplantae > Streptophyta > Pinopsida > Pinales > Pinaceae > Picea > Picea sitchensis. Next base: position 116,553 of record SNQJ01S0019884.1, read on the forward strand.
GATATGTTTTTGATCACATCTTTGGATCCCTGGTACAGAGATATAATTATCTATCTCTAGACTTTGAAGTGCCCCACATCTTCTTATTGTGATGAGCGTTGTCGTATACGCCATCAGGATAAGAATTATCTCATACTCGATGATACATTGTATCGGAGAGGTGTAGACTGCATCCTGCGCCAATGTCTCACTCACGAAGAAGCAGTTATCGTGCTTAACGATTTCCATACCGAAGCTTGTGGCGGTCATTTGTCTGGGTTGGAAACATCCCAAAAGATTCTACGAGAAGGTTACTTCTGGCCGACACTAATCAAAGATTGCATCGAATTGTTCAAGAAGTGCCACCCATGCCAGATCTTCTCTCGAAAGATGAGGGCACATCCCACTCCTATGTTTCTTGTCATCATAGTTGGTCCCTTCACCAAGTGGGGAATTGATTACACTACATGCAACCCTCCTTCAACAAGGGGGCACCATTACATCATAGTAGCCGTAGACTACTTCATGAAGTGGGTCGAAGCTATGCCAACATTTAAAGATGATGGGGAGACTGCAACTCTCTTTTTATTCAACCAGATAATAGCAAGGTTCGACATCCCAAGGGAGATTGTCACTGACCATGGCAGTCACTTTCAGAACCAGATGATGATCAAATTAACATCAAATCTTGGGTTACGGAAAGAACATTCATCACCCTACTACCCCCAAGAAAATGGTCAGGTGGAAGCTATAAATAAATCTCTTAAGACCATCCTACAGCGAACGATCAACTCAGCCAATTCAAATTGGCATTTAATGTTATACTCGGCATTATGGGCTTACTGAACATTTGTTAAGACTGCAACTGATTTCTCACGTTTTCAACTCATTTACGAGCTAGAAGTAGTCTTGCCTATCGAATGTCAGATCCCGTCCCTAAAGTTGGTAGTACAATTATTGCCAGACACTTCTCCACTTGAAGAGAGGTTATTATACCTGGAGCAGCTCAATGAGAAACATCGTGATGCGGCCCTGGCCAATGAGGCTCACAAACATAAAGTCAAGTGTCAGTATGATAGGTTCATTTGTCCTCAGATTTTCATTGAAGGTGACCTTGTCCTGGTCTACGACCAAGATAAAGAACCCGTAGGGGCAGGAAAATTCAAACCCATGTGGTTCGAACATTTCATCATAAAGGAGGTTCTAAAAAAAGATGCTTATCATCTGGTTGATTTTGAAGGGAATGCTTTGGCGGAGCCTAGAAATGGACTCTACCTCAAGAAGTATTACTCATAGGCAGGTCACCATGGGTAACTTTTTGTAACATATGTATAGTCTTTGTACTATTACTTTCTAGTTTTTGTTTTTTAGTGTTATGGACGTGTCGTTTTGATGTATCTTTAGTCACTGTGGCAGATGTCAAGTGAACCCGAGGTGTTCATTGGGTACGCAGACGTTGCTAGCCAGCACACTCGGAGGCTTTTCTCCGCATCTTGGGTAATTTTTACACCTTGAGGCCAATTATTATCTTCCAGAGGTATATGCTTAGGTGACACCACAAACAATGTCACCAAGTACAACGCAGTTATTGAGTTGCTTCGTAACGCTCTATCATTTGGTATCTCTCATCTCCGAGTATATCTCGACGCTCAGCTAGTTGTGTCTCAGTTAAATAGAGTCTACCATGTTCATGATCCGACTTTACACCGCTGATTCCTTTGGGTACGTCTCTTAGAACGAAAATTTGATTATATTACATATTTTCATGTTCCTATGAGATTAAATCAAATTACAGATACTCTAGCTAATCAAATTTTAGATTCGCATCTTGCACACATATGAAAAGATATACACATAAACATGTAAATACATTTTTTGCAAAAATGATCCATAAGCCACAAAAAGACATAAAAATCCATATATAACATCATAGTCACCAGAGTACATAGGTGGATGGAAGCGCCTCCAAAATATGACCAATAACGAGTCACAGGGCTTATGCCCTCAAAAAATATATACAAGTAGTGCTCTCAGCACATGAAAAGTTTAACTAAGGTCAGGGCCTGTGGGCTCTGTTGTACTGATCTACAGCGTTTGCCAAACATCGAAACAATCGGACCCACGTCTGTGGTGCCCCCACTACATGAGGCTGCATAGATGGTGGAAGGTCCTCAATATCTGCCATAAGGACCGTGCGAGTGAGCGTAGTAAAGTTTCGCTCGACTCGTCTCAACACCCTCTCGGCCTCCCTGGCTGGAAGATCTCATGTTGTTGTTGGTCCCCCTGTGGTGGCAGGTGCAGCCCCTGGCCAAGGACGACGCCTATTCCTTGCATAGTCAGCAGGTCGCACTGGTCCCACATATGCACACAACAAACACATATCCATCAAATACTCTGGTATAAAAAAAATGATATATAACAAAAACAGCATAAAAATTACATATATTTAACAAAAAAAATGAATGATGGAAACTTACCCATCTCTCCTCGCTCCTCACCAGGAGGTACTGGTATCTTAGGATCTCTCTAAAAATCAATCCCAACATAAGGATAATCCTCGATGACTGGGATCTGTAGCGACAACCACACAAAGAAATTATCGTTGAAGGACTCATTGGTCCTTCCACCACCCCGTCGTGGCAGTAACACTGTCCATCTACACATAGTAGGAAGAGAGGCATGATGTCCTCGTAACACTACTCGAGGACTAAAACTTAGAACTCTCTCAAAGAAGAAAGATCATAGAACGGTCCCGAACCCGAAGTTCCTCTGCATCCGCAATCGACAATTTGTCAACTACCTCTTCATACACTCTAACAATGTTGTGCTCCAATCAAATATTTGTGCATTTAAGCACTAGACTACATAGTTCATCTGTGTATGGGATGCTTGACGTAGAGCCGCAGAACCAGTGATTCGCCCAATAAGAAACACTATCGCCTGTAGCGATAAGTTAGTAATCTTGCTTATGGGCACCTGTGAGCTCGAGCGGTCTGTACCAACCTCACAGTAAAGACCTATCAATTCCGCTATGTTATGCAGCCCCAAAGGAAAAGTCCGGAAGTTGACTGGTTTCCCTCTCCTGGAGAGGCCAGTCAATAAATATATGTCCTCAATCGTGGGCACCAGTGACTGCCCCTCTAACATGAATGTCTCTGCATCCGGATGCCAATAGTCAACCAAGGCATTCAATATCCTAGGTTGTGCCCGCATAAAAGGACATAAGAAGAACTTGAGCAACCCACATTGCATTAATGCAGCCACAACATTGGGGTCTTCCCCGACCAACTCACTAACCTCCTCACGCTCTCTTTCTCTCCAGTGAACATACATCCTGCAAAACACCAAGGTTCAGGAGGGTTAACCCTTGTTTTTTAAACTTTTTTCATTCAATAAGGGGGTCCACACAGACTGTAATGCTGACAGTCGCGTGTACACACTTGCAGGGTTTACTCTGCCCGAATGTACACGCGACTTGTCCTGAGACAGGCCGCGTGGACTTAAGGCCGACTTTTTGAAGGTCGATGACCCCCCAAAAAATGGAACCTAAAGAAAAAGTAAAGATTTAAATTGCAAGATAAGAGAGTTTGTACTTACTTAGTCCAAACAGATGGTCGTTTCGCCCACTGTATCTCCCATAATCACCACTTTTATCAAAGGGGGTTTTTTCGCTCCAGAGTCAATTTCCAAATCAACAATGGTGATAATGAGATGTCAGCTTCTATTTATAGACTTTTTGGCCTCTTTTTGTCACTTTTTTGGCTTCCCTTATCATTTTCTTTAAAACAAAAACCATTTAGAGTGATCCAGGAGTTGCATTGGAGGGGTATGGTCGGGTATCAGGACAATTTTTTGGAGTTTTGGGTAACTTTTGATGGTCTGTGGAAAAATCTCAGATGATCAACTTGAGCATATAGGTTAGGTTTATACCCTGACTTTTGTATATCGTTGTCTTTATCCCTTTTCCATAGGATCGATCCCATCAGGCTGCGACACAGAACCATCATTGCGGCTTTAGAAGTGTAGCGAGTTGGTGGTAGAGATTACCAGAACATGGATGCCCTAGGTACATCCTAGTTGCATTATGGTGTCCATGCTATCTCTAATAACTGTAGACTCGAGAGTCCTTGTTGTTTTTCCAGATTACGAGTTTGAGCCTCATTTGCATGATTCATTTTCACTCTTGACCTCACCCTCAGGACTCCCAAAAGATATAATGGGTCTTCTTTTAAGCCCTTTTCAGACCCTCTAAACATGAAAATATTGCCGAGCAATCTTGTGGCCTTTCATGCTCGTTAAACTAAAATTTGAAGTCACGTCTGTCCAGCTGTAGTTTACCCATTTTTCGGTCTGGATGGTCAACTGTACGAACAAAGGTATACTCTATGAAACTTCAGTTCTCTAGAAGAGTACTCTCAGGTATCATTTTAACCCTTTTTCGGGCCTGGGGGACTAAATTTATGAAAAGGGAACCCCCACAAAGTCCATAGTTAAGCTATTTTCAGACTCCCTAAAATTGAAAAGATCACCGAGTGACCTTATTCTCTCACACTCGTTAAAGTGGTATAGAAGAAAATTCCTAACGGAGTCCATAGTTAAGCTTTTTTCAGACTCCTTAAAAATGAAAAAATAGCCGAGTGATATTGTCTTTATTACACTAGTTAAAATGGTTTTGAATAGATGTCTTGTCGGTGCTAGTTTACCCATTTTTTGAATCGACTAGACTACCTTCAAAAAAGGTACCCCAGTAGAGTCTCCTTTTACATTTTTTTAGACTCTTTAAATATGAAAAACCACCGAGCTTGCCTTCCCTGGGCTCGTTAAACTTACATCGAATGACGTTACCATTGTGTGTTTTGTTTACTGTGTTTGCATACCTACGTCTTTGGTCTAAATGTTGGCTCCATGTTGCTCTCAATTGAACCATCTGAAGCATACCTTATATGCAAGCCTTGTAGCACTTTGCCTATGCGTCTTAACACCTTTGGCCCCCGAAGGATTTTTCCAGAGAGTCATTGCTCTAAACATCAGTCTTGTCCTTGCACTTTGAACTTGTATGTTTGTAACAATCGTTCCTCCATTTTAACGTAACATATTTTTATTCTTTTTTCCAAAATCATTGAAAAAGACAAAAAAATCAAATATACCCCAAAAAGAGGAAGGGAAAAGTATTTTCTTTATTCGCATCACAATAAGTCGCCCTTGGATAAAGCACATCTGTCCATTTGTTCATCAAACTATGGGATTTAATATGACCTTAGGAAGTTGTTCTCGCTACATAGAGCTGTGTCCTCCTCCGTTTGGTTATTCTTCCAAACATTTGGAGATTTTGCGTTGCCTCCTCCCTCGTAAACTTATGATTAATGCCATGCTTCCCGAGTCTCATCATTTGTCATGTTGTTGTCCAAGGGAAGTTTTTACCAAGCCTGAGTCGGCCCCTCTGCAGTTTGTCTCTTGCCCTCATACCCAGCCATCCTGAACATCCAATCAAGTCTTTGCTCAAAATCAATGAAGCCTTCAGTCTGATCATCAATATTCTCTAGTCCATGATCGACGAGCCATCGAAGACCTCTTGGTAGTGAAGTCGTACACTCATATTACACTCCTACCCGAGTTTTGAAGATTTTAAAGTTGTTTCTCAAGCTCTGAAGACCTCATCTCCAGCCATCAAGCCTTATTAGCTTCTGAGAAGATGGATACTCTACATGTATATCTTTTCGATTTCAAGATGTAGCTCCGCTATGTATTGTTCGCGGCTACACTTTATATAAGTTGTATGACATGGATCTACAGTGTATTTGATTGGTAGCCATGAGTTTATTCTATCTTGAGCATGGGTATGCCCGCCTCGGTGAGACAATTATTATTTTCCAGATGACACATCCCGATTTCTGGTCCCTGGGCTCACTTGTTCGGCACATCGGTGAAGATTGTTAATGTATTTAAGCCATCAGATGCTCTTTTGACCTCACATAATAGGGGGCATCTGTTATAACCCTAATTTGTACCAGACATGCTTACCTGGCATCAAGCCATCTCACATTCCTTCTTTTCCAAAGCACTGTTGAACAACTATTCTTAAAAACCTCTTTTATAGAGGCCCACATGCCCTACTCCATTACTGAACGCGTGTACACGCTAGCTGACCCAAAACAATGCTCATGTACCTACAAAAGCACAAAAAAAGAAAAGTTGTCGACGAAACACACAGCTTTGGGTAAGTTAACTAAACCTTTTAGCCATGCATGGCCAAGGGTTCGTCCAAATACCTAGCTTCTTCTAGCCTATAAAAGAAGGGTTAGGGGTCCCATTTGGAGGAGGAGAATCATAGTAAATAAACTATACCCATTTGCACATTCCCTTTGTCCCAACCCTTTAGCCATCCTTGTGCAAGAAGTGATACAGAGCAAAGAAGTTGAAGGACAATTAAAGAGGAGCCCAGGACCAGGTTCGCGAAGTAGTGGCCAACATCGACATTGTAAGTTGATTTATTAAAGTTGGCAATAAAGAAGTATTTTTCCCATCCTGCCATATGAGGTGTTCATAGTTTATTGCATACATGTTTGAATCTTTAACCCATTAATATTTAGATCAAATGCATGTAGAGTTTGTTGTGTATCTTGTGTGAATGCAGGTCAGCCGTAGAGGAGAGCTGCAGTCAAGGAGCAATCAAGTGTGAAGAATGATCGATATCAAACATCTGAAATAAGGTACGCTCACTTAACTACGTATTTGCTTAATAATAATGGGGATTAGGTCTGGGACGACGGTAGAAAATAGTATTCTTTAGGTGTTTTCTGCATGCATAATTTAACCCTAGATGCTAGTCCGTAGAGGGATTTCCCACTCACAACACCCAAGACTCTGGCAAAGAACCTAACAAAGTAATACACTTATCTTCTTCTACAATCGTAATATTAATAGAGACAAGTTGACTTACCAGAGTATTAAATGCATTTAGTTGTTCTGTCACAGAATCTCCATCTTCCATCCTAAGATGATACAACTTCTTTCGAAGAAACAACTTGTTTACCAAAGACTTTGATTGATACAAATTCTCTAACTTATCCCATAGTTCCTTGGTTGTAGACTCTTCTGAGACATTCAACAACACTGAATCTGTCAGGCAGAGTCGAATAGTACTCCTTTTGCTTCTGTCCAACTTCTCCCAATATTCCTTCGACATACCAGTAGGTGGTTTACTGTTAGTTTGTGTACTAGTAGGTTGTGTACTAGTAGCCTGTGTGCTAGTAGACGGTGTACTAGTAGGTTGTGTACCAAGATCCACAACGGTCCATTGTTCTTTGTCTACAAGAAGGTCCTCCATCTTCAGCTTCCATAGCTCAAAGTTTTTACCGTTGAACTTCTTTATCTCGATTCTAGAAGAGCTTGCCATTCATCTTTCTGCACTCAAATCGCAACTGCAAAAGCTTCCACTAAACCCAGGTTTATCACAGACCCAAGATAATTTTGATCTATCAAGACCGAGCCAAACCCTCAACAACAAAGGCATCCCTGTGAAGCCAAAAACGAGCTCTGATACCACATGTAAGTTTTAAACCTGCGAAGTAAAGCAATGCATATAGATTCTTAAGAAAAACAAAATTTAATCAATGACTCATACACAGAGATTTTATACCGGAAACCCTCAACCGGGAAAACCCTCAACCAGGAAAACCTTTCTTATATTCATTATTCGAATTTCACCATTCACCATACAATATATACAATGTTTTTAGGTATTCTGCAGATACCAAAACCCTAATCCCTTGTTGTCGAACCTGACGCGTCCACACACACACACATGCAAAGAATATAACACATACCTAACACTACATACATATTAATAATATTGTTATTAGTACCAAATAGTAAAATCCAACAACATCAATACAACAAATTTGATATTTAAACGAGATTTAACTCGACACGTGATACTTATGAAACATGTGACTTTTTCATCCCAGGTGGACATTGCTCGACATCGCTTAGTCCTGTAACTTGTAGAAAAACAAGAACATTATAAATTTGAGGATGCTAGAAAATAAAGAAATCACTATGGTGAATTTATCAAATGTGACATATACCTGTGTATGTGGAATACCAAAAGAGAAGGCTACCTCTATCGTTTCATCGGTGATGGAGACATAGACCAATGCATCTATCGGCGTAGAGGGTCTTCTATACAAGAGTAGCAACTGTAAAACGTCATACAATAAAATATCAAAATAAATACACAAAATACTATATAAATATTTAACGATAAAGAACATAGAGATGGTTAAAATTATGACCTCGTCCATGAAGCTATGTTGTCCACTATCCTCCATAGGTCCTGCTGGTACTCCATAATTTTTGTGCCAAAATTTATTTTTACACTGTCACAAGTGTAAAATCAAGAGGTTCCACTACAAAAGTTTCTACTTTTGCAGCGTCGATAGTTAAAAATAGAGAACTTTTGCTGAGAAAAGTTTTGAATTTTCGCAAATTAGGAATTATTCCTTGGATGCTGGCACCAGTGTGATCAAGGACAATATATCGCACGGTTTTAATTGTTTCATGGCTCTTGGTCTTCTATGCACGGTTTTAATTGTTTTAACAAAAATGATGGGCCCGAAATCCCAATCTCCAATTATTCAAGCCAAGTCCACGAGATATCGAGCTAAGCACCCAAAGACAACAAAACACAAATAAAATACTAAGTCTATATTCAAGGGAGAGCTACGAGCGAGGAGAGCTCACAAAAGCATTAGTCCTTCCACAACAAGCCTAGAAAACTGAAGGGAATTTATATATATAAATAACAATTAGATATTTAACACCATAAATGTGGGATATATCCCACAGTATAAAAAAAACGTAGCGTTAACGCTCTAATTCCAAGTGTCCAAATGGATGCCTGCTAGGGAGTTCACAGTCGTCAAAAGAAGGATCACCAAGGTTTACAACATTTGATCAGATGTCAAGCAGAATTCCATCAACTTCCATGCAAAGGTTCTAGAAGAACTACCTATCAAACATATTAAACAATACGGGGCATCATCCAGTCTTTCAAATTTGCAAACACAAGTTGCACTTAAAATTCAGACAAATTGGTGGATGTAGAAAGCTCATTCATACTTCCAACATCAACTCTGTCATGATTTTTTTATGGGAATCCTGTACATCAAGTTGTTGATAGACTTCTGAATATGAAAAATTGGGAGATGGGTAAAGGAATATCTACATCTTCTATTGCTAAAACATCTTCCAATAGCAGTCTAAGTATGTTTTCTCGAAGCATAGGAGAGGATCCATCTAGAATACCTATGCTACCTGTATAGTATTTTCTTGGAGCTATCCCTTTGTCGTTCATGCTATGTTGACTTTTTCGCTCATAGAAGGTTTTCTCCTCAAGATCTTATAACAGGATTTCGAGACTTTGTGGATTTTCTTCCAGATTCTCTTGCAGTGATATTTCACTACTTTTTTTTGCGGAGGTTACTTCTTTGGTTGGACTACTACAGAAGTAGTTATTCCAAATGTTTTGGGAGATTTAATTGAATAAATTGTTGTTGCAGTTCTGGTTGAATTTGAATTTGATGCACAGTTTATTTGGAATGGCCACCACAAATCTCCATGCACCTTGCAGTGATTACCCATGTGAAGAAAAAGTGAGAGAGTCCTCGCTATGCAAACATCATTGCGCATTTTTCTGAAGGTTACTGTTACGCAACGAGAATGTTGTGCAACTGTGATAGGGCATCAGTCAACTCCAGATTTCTAGGAATAAAATCAACGATGAGAGGAACAAATCCATCATTTCATGCAGTATTCAAATATTAGATGGGTAATTAACAAAGTAATACATGTGGCAAATGTGGCAACAATGGTTCATCAATCAAAGTCCAACTCCATATTTGTAGCAAAAGATTCAGCATTTGAAGGATCAAATCAATATTCGATGGGTAATTAACAAAGTAATATATGTGGCAACAATGGTTCATCAATCAAAGTCCAACTCCATATTTGTAACAAAAGATTCAGCATTTGAAGGATCAAATCAAGCATTCTTAGGAAAAAAATTGTTTCCATACATCGAGGCATGAAAATAGTAGTCAATTTCTCCCATATTTGAAGGATTTTAAATGACAATTTATGCCATGGCTTATACAAACAAGGTATTGATCTTATCCAAATTAATTCTTGGCATTTCAAATCATAGTTGAGCATTTTCATGAGTATATCAGTAGTCAAAGGAATATGAACATATGTGGCAGTAAAACTCCAAATTTCAAGGAACCAGTTCCAAATTTGATTCCAACAACTTCCAACAGTCTTTAGCATTCGATACATTGCAACTTTTCCTTGATCTATTTTATGATTTTTATTTGATTTTATTTCCATAAAACCAACAATTGTTTTGGAATTATTTTTATTATTTAAACTATCACTTTCTCAATGAAGAAGGGGGTTCGACTTTCATCCAGAGAAGCTATTGTACTATGTATCAATTTCTTAGAACATCCTTATGAATTAATACAAATGTATTGTGCTTTTGGAGGAAAATATTCATCATAGTGTTGTTCTAAGTGTTTTTTTTGTTAATTCTTATCTTTATTATTGTTTCTTCTTTCTAGTATTTAGCTAAGAGTAAATGTTTGGAATTCATCTACATTTGATGCTCATTCATATGGTAAATACTTGTTTATGTGATAAGGATTTCATGTTCATAACTCATCCACATTTGGTGCTTTGTCCATGGTGATCTATCTCCTTTTTCTTTTTCTTCTCAAGTTACATTAAGAACTCACGCTTTGTTAGGTGTTCTTAGTGTAATGGGATTTCCTTTTCTCTTTTCTGCTGCCATCCAAATATTGATCATTTGTTGAAGAACAATACTTACTTTGCCTTTGCTTTCTAAAAGTATACCACCAACTATTGACTCAATATTTTTAATTTCAAGCTTTGACTCCATTTCCCAATGGTTACCTTCTCTTGTTTGTCCTACGAACCCTTTTAAAACAAAAACAAAACCTATCCTATTGTAGAATCTAACCTCTATGTGCTCATTGCTAAATCTTTTTGAGTATTTTCAGTATTTACATATTTGAAAGAGATCTCTCTAGTTGTATAGGTCAGAATACAATCTAAAGTTGGTTTGAGGTTACCTTGGGGTTTCTTTGATACATCCCAAATAAATTACCAAGTGCTAACATTTTTGGCGCCATTGTCGAGGACCAAAGGTGAAATTTTTCATGGGAGAAACGACAAAGATTGTTGATGGTGAACAATAGTAAGACACAAGGAGCTTGTAAATGATCCACCTGGCGATTCCATTACGTGTTGTATCCAGATGACATAATATCAATGGAGAATCCACTATCTGAAGGTTTCAAATCTTGAAGAAGGTACTAGTGACTCCACTAGATTTGATGAAGAACTCAGATGCTGCTACAATTGTTTCAAGGTATGCATGTTTGGACTTTTCACAGATTTATGGTTTCCCGAATCCTTTACCCAAGGATGAAATTTTTTTAAGAAATGGTAAAAAATTTAGTGGAGATGATCGGAGTTTGACTTTGAAGCATATCTCAAACTTTTGTGAACTTACTGAGTTTCTTAGAGTCAAGCATGGAAATGTTTTCATCATAACTTTTTATGACTCATTCCAAGGGAAGTGTAGGATTTGGGCTAAAAGTTTACCCCTTAATTCCATAAGGTCTATAATGGGTTTTTGGGTTGTTTTCATGGAAACATGGATGGAGAAGGTAGAGTTTGTGGAATAATCTCCTTCCATTCAAGGTTTTAGATAATGGAACACTATGTGCATTGATGATGAGGGTGATGCAACCTTTCCTGCATTTTTGTGTTCTTACTTAAAATCATGCAAATGTAGCTCAGAAGACAAGATCCACTTTTTACAAGAGTTTTCCAAAGACTATCAGAAAGATATTGAGGTTTTAGAGATTCAAATTCAGTCCCACGATGTCCAATATTAGATTCATCCTTTCAAAATCCTTTTCCAGTCGAGACAAGAGAAGCTAGTGCTTCCCTCAGTTGTCAATATTGAGGAATGTTTTATGTCTAAACATGAGTTTGACAATGCACAGTTGAAACAATGGTTTAACATAGAAAGCAAATGTGAAATATCCAATTTCGACAACCAAATTGTAGAATGCGTTGGGGATCAACAAATAAACTATGACATCCATGATTTCTATGATCTTGTAGTTGAATATATGGAAGGATTTCTCAGCTTAAATTTTCAGCCATGCCTCCACTGTGAGAAACAAAACTATTATGATTTTCCCTTTCCATCACAAATTCCAGTGTCTATTTTGTTCAAGCACAGTCAAGCAGTCAAATTATGTGAGCAACTACTTGATTGGATTTATTGGAAATTTGAGATCACTTAATTCAACACTTGTCCTCAACAAAATAGGGTAGGTAAGTGTGCAAATAAGTTTGTTGGGAAAGAATCTTTTTCAGCATGTTTCATTTTTAGCTTTCATATTTTATTTTCATCTTTTAGATTGCAGTATGGTATTCAATTGGTGCATTTTTCAGTTGCAGTAGTATTTTCATATCAGGTTTGGATTTCACTGGGATTGGTTTCAGGTCAACAAGAGAACAGGTTATAGGTTACAGTTGAAAAGTTGAGTTTGGGTTCTTTTCTGACTCGCAGGGAGGATGCCATCCCCAATTGGAGCCAATGTTGACACTCCATAATTTTGTGCCAAAATTTCTTTTCGCAGCATCACAAGTTTAAAATCAACATGTTGCACTACAAAAGTTTCTAAAGTTTTGCAGCGCAAATAGTGCAAAATAGAGCACTTTCTTTGCAAAAAGTTTTGAATTTACCCAAATTAAGATATATTCCTTGGGTGCTGGCACAACTGTGATCAAAGAAAAAAATATGGATTTCTGTAAAAATTATTTTCCTTTGTCCATTTGGCTCTCGGTCTTTTGTGTAGGGTTTTAATTGTTTGAACAAAAATGGCTCTTGGTCTTTTGTGTAGGGTTTTAATTGTTTGAACAAAAATGATCAGCTCGAAGGCCCAATCTCTAGTATTCAAGTCAAGTCCACAAGCTATGGAGCTAAGAACCAAACAAAGAAAAAAATATGGATTTCTGTAAAAATTATTTTCCTTTGTCCATTTGGCTCTCGGTCTTTTGTGTAGGGTTTTAATTGTTTGAACAAAAATGGCTCTTGGTCTTTTGTGTAGGGTTTTAATTGTTTGAACAAAAATGATCAGCTCGAAGGCCCAATCTCTAGTATTCAAGTCAAGTCCACAAGCTATGGAGCTAAGAACCAAACACAACAACAACACAAAACCACCAAGGGAAAGCTACGAGGGAGGAGATCTCACTCCTTGCACTATGTCGAGAGTATATATATATATATATATATATATATATATTTAATGCCATAAATGTGGGATATATCCCACAGTATAGAAAAAAACGTAGCGTTAAATATCTAATGCTAAGTGTCCAAATGGATGCCCGCCATGGAGTTCACAGACGTCAAAAGAAGGATCACCAAGGTTTACAGCATCTTATCAGATGTCAAGCATAAAGACATCAAATTCCATGCATAGGTGCTAGAAGTACTACCTGTAAAACAATTTGAACGATAAGGGGCATCATCTGGTCTTTCAAATTTGCAAACACCAGCTCCACTTAAAATTCAGACAATTTGGCAGATGTAGAAAGCTCATTCATACTTCCAGCATTTGCGGCTTGCTACCATTGTTTTGCAGTGTGTATGGAGAATCAAGTTTGCAAGAAAGGAACCCCATAGATTGAAGTTGGCTGCAAGGGAAACAGGGGTCCAACGTGAGGTAAAAAAACCAAATGTATGAAACATCTCGTTCCCTGTGTTAATTTCCAATTGTCAACGAAATATACCAAAATAATGTTTAGATGTGTTTAACGAAGTTATTGTGAATCTACCATCGAACATTTGGTCCATCTAAATGTATAAATCGCTCAGGAAAAGACACATAAATAAGGCGCAAGAGTAAATTCAAATTGTTAAGACTCTAAACGCCCAAATCTTAAACCCTCCAGTGCCAAGCGTTGACAAACGCTCTGCAAGTGTTTATCAACTCATTCCCAAACTTGAAAGTTTGGTATTGTCAACATTAAGCTTGTATAGAATCAACTCTGTTAGGATTTGTTTATGGGAATTTTGTACATCAAGTTGTTTGATAGACTTGTGAATATGAGATATTGGAAGATGAGTAAAGGAGTAGCTACATCTTCTGCTGCTAAAACATCTGCCAATAGCAGTCTAAGTATCTTTTCTGGAAGCGTAGGAGAGGATTCATCTCGAGGACCTATGCTACCTGTATAGGATTTTCTTGGAGCTATCCCTTTGTCGCTGATGCCATGTTGACATTTTGTGCTCATGGAGGGTTTTCTCCTCGAGATCTTGTAAAAGGCTTTCGAGACTTTGTGTATTTTCTTCTGGATTCTCTTGCAGTGATAGTTCACTACTTTTTTTGCGGGATTACTTCTTTGGTCGGACTACTACAGAAGTAGTTGTTCCAAAGGTTTTGGGAGATTTAATTGAATCAATTGCTGCTGCAGTTCTTGTTGACTTTGAATTTGACACAGTTTTTTTGGAATGGCCACCACAAAGCTCCAGGCACCTTGCAGTTATTACCCATGTGAAGAAAAAGTGTAAGAGTCCTCGCTATGCAAACATCATTTTGCATTTTTCCGACGGTTACTGTTGCGCAGCGAGCACACTGTGCAACTGTGATAGGGTATCAGTCAACTCCAGATTTCTAGGAATAAAATCAACGATGAGAGTAACAAATTCAACATTTCATGCAATATTCAAATATTCGATTGGTAATTAACAAAGTACGACATGTGGCGACAATGGACCATCAATCAAAGTCCAACTCCATATTTGCGGCAGAAGATTCAACATTTGAAGGATCAGATCGAGCATTCTTAGGAAGAAATTTGTTTCCATACACAGAGGAATGAAAATAGTAGTCAATTTCTCCCAGATTAGAAAGCAGTTAAATGACAATGTATGGCATATCTTATCCAAGCAAGAGATCGATCTTATCCAAATTAATTATTGTCATTTCGAATCACAGTTGAGCATTTTTAGGAGTAGATCAGCGGTCAAAGGAATACAAACATATGTGGTAGTAAAACTCCAAATTTCAAGGAACTAGTTCCAGATTTGATTCCAACAACTTCCAGCACTCTTCAGCATTCGAGACATTACAACCTTTCCTTGATTTATTTTATGATTTTTATTTCCAGAAAACAATCAATAGATTTGGTATTATTTTTATTATTTAAACTATCACTTTCTCGGTGAAGAAGGGGGTTAAAATTTCATCCAGAGAATCTATTGTACTGTGTATCAATTTCTCAGAACATCCTTATGAGTTATTACAGAAGTACTGTGATTTTGGAGGAAAAGACTCAGTTTGTTTTTCCTGTTAATTCTTATTTCCATTATTGTTTGTTCTTTCTTATTTAGCTTAGAGTAAATGTTTGGAATTCATCTACATTTTATGCTTCATTCATGCAATAAATACTTGTTTCTGTGTTAAGGATTTCACGTTCAAAATTCATCTATATTTGGTGCTCTCTCCATGGTGATCTATCTTCTTTGTGTTTTTCTTCTAAAGTTACAATAAGAACTCATCCTTTGTTAGGTGCTCTTAGTGTAATGGGATGTTCTTTTCTCTTTTCTGATGTCATCCAAATACTGATCATTTGATGAAGAACAATACTTACTTTTCCTTTGCTTTCTGAGAGTACACCACCATCTATTGACTCAATAATTTTAAGTTCAGGCTTTGACTTCATTTCCTAATGGTTTCCTTCTCTTGCTTCTCCTACCAACCATTTTAAAACAAACAAAAAAAACCTTTCTTATTGCAAAATCTGACCTCTTTGTGCTCATTGCTAAATCTTTTTGAGTATTTTCGGTTTTTACATATTTGAGAGAGCCCTCTCTATTTGTATAGGTCAGAATACAACATAAAGTTGGTTTGAGGTTACCTTGGGGTTTCTTTGATACAACCGAAAGAAATTAGCAACTGCTAATAGGGCCATAGAAATTCTTCCCGCAGTTCGAGCGTTTATTTGGTTCACATGGACAACAACTATGTCCATGTTCCCTCTCCTCACTACACTCTTCTCTAGTTTTGAAGTTATGACCCCTCTATCAATTTCACTGACATCACCTTCTTCCTGAGATAGTGCAAAAAATATATCATCTTGCACTAGGCTCTAAGTCAAGGATTATAGAGCTACATGTACATGTTGCAATCCCTATGCAACAGGAGGATGTTGGTAAGGGGGGTTAGGCCTTTGATTAGGGGGATGAGGACCTAACTTGAGATCACACCTAGCATGCTCTCGGTCCTATGCAGACCCTCGACCCACCCACTGGAAGTCACCAATGTCAAATTAGTTCACATGGTGACCCAAAATAAATTATGCCCAAACTTTTCTCAAAAATTTAAAGGCACCTCCCTGTTATTGTAGGGAGGTGCATCAAATACCATGAACCAACTATCCATCTAGTTTTGAAGAATTTGTGGGTGGATGAACCAGTCAATGCAAACATGTTTCTTGGTGACAGGTGGTTGTTTTCTAGATCGAGGATCAATAAACAAAGACATCATATCTTGTTTTAAAATACCCAAGTCTCTAACTTTGTTTCTATCAAGTCCAGTCCTATAAAACTCGAACATTCTAGCCCTGTATTCAAAAATAGAAGTTAATTTCCCTTGGGCACTTGCAATGGGCCTCACAATGATGTCCAATTAAATGGCGAAGGAATCTCATCTAGGTTCTTTGGTTCCCCTTAAATCAATGACAAGTGATATCAAAGTATCCAACCCCTCATCAATCTATATGTTTATATTTGGTGGTTGTAGTGGGTTGGGGTTTTCCTCACCTTGGTTTTAATGTGGGCGGTTTTCATTGTCTCTAGGTTCCATTTTAATAATATTTGTTGAAATTTGATAAGGAAATTTAATAAGTGCACTTATGAAAAAGATATTACAAGAAACAATTTCATTTTATCCCAACAAAATCATTAACATAATTTTGTGTAAAACAAAGAAAAACTAAGTGTTATCTTTAGAATGAACTTGTAAAAAACCTATACAAGATTAGTGAATTGTTGAGAGATTTACATTCAAGTATTAATTATGTGTATTAATTAGTCTCATTGATATTTATTGTGTTCTCTTAAAAATTGTCATTGAACCATACATTTGTAGTAAACCTTGATAATAAGTTTTCAATGTCGTTGGAATTTACATCGATAACCAATGACTAATTGTTTTTCATTTTTGAAAAACCAAGGGAGGAGAAAAATATAAAAAAATAAATGAAAAAAATAAATCATACCTAGGTATATTTGGACATGGTGGCAAGATCTTGGTCTTTTTTCCTCTTGTACTACTCCTCTTTACTTTCTCAAATAGAGAAAATCGTGAGGTACGTTGTGCAAATGGGCACAAATCGCGCCCGCGGTCCCTAAAAATGGGCACAAGAGGAATGCATGCGCCTTCCTAGGAACATGCATGCATTCATACCAACATGTATATATGGAACACTAAGTGGAGGTTAAGGATTTTTTGAACCTTTAACATCAGGAATGCATGCACGTTCCTAGGAATGTGAAAGCAATCATGTAGGTGCACATTCCTGCTGACTCCCTTCCAATTTTTTCATCCACAAACTTTGTGCACACGCCCATGTAGGTTTTTGAGAAAGAGCACACATGTGTTCAATAAAGTGTGCACGTTCCTAACTAGTGGATATGCTCAGGAAAGCACACACATTCCTAAGTAGAAGTGTCCATGATATTTAGAATGTGTGCATGTTCCTAAGAAAGCTCATGTGCATGTTCTTACACCTAGGGAAAGAGGGGGTAGAGAGGGAGAGATTTGGAGAGAGAAACAAAGAGAGAGAGAATGAGATAAGGGGATAAGTAGTGGTAGGACAGAGTGA
>SNQJ01S0019884.1:139960-155251 GCA_010110895.2 Picea sitchensis
ATAGGGAGTGGGATACAGTGTGAATTGGATATATGTGTAGACGTGTGTTTGTGTGTGGGTGTGGGTGGGTGTGTGTGTGTGTGAGAGAGAGAGAGAGAGGGGGGGGGATTAGTGGAGAGAAAGAGAGGGATAAATGGGAAAGGGAGGGAGTGATCAAGAGAGAGAGAGAGAGAGAAGGGGAACAAAAGTAGTTAGAGAGAGATGGGGGGAGAGAGAGAGACGTAAATAGATATAGAAGGGGAAGGGATATAGGGAAATAGGGAAGGAAAGACAGTAGGAGAGAGAGAGAGAGAGAGAGAGAGAGAGAGAGAGAGTTATAACACAATTTTCCACACCATTTTGTTTGTTGTATGGCTCAATCATTTCCCCTAGATTGAAAATGTAAACCCATCCTCGTGCATCAAACAATACAAAAAAACAACATTTTTGTTACAATTGGTGGGTCACTAGTGTGAAAATTGAAGATGTTCGCGCCTTGCTAGTGTGAAACTCGTCGATGTCCTCAAAAAATGTAAAAAATAAAATAATTCCACATTTTTGGGCGGGGTTTTAGGAGGAGTTTTTGGTTGGGCTCATTCCTAACCTCCCCTAAGACCATACACAACATAATTAAACCACCTCAACTCCTTGAGGATGGAATAAAGGCACCTTTGGGGGCATGGATGAGGAGGAAATCCAAGGTGCAAAGTTATGATGAAGAATTTGCAAGCTTCCCTACATCCTCTATCCTCTAAGTAGCATCCCCTTGATTATGGAACTTGCTTTCCAGTACTCCTTTCTCTCTCTTATGAGCCTATACGATATGTTGTTAACCCTATTGAGTCATCAGAGCAAGCACAATCCTGCTGAGCTGATGGTTGAAGGACCATTGGAGAAACTTGGGTGATTGAATTTAAGGCAATGTCGACGGTTTCAGTAAGGATGTAACCACTTATTTATGTTGTTTCTAATAAAATATTTATCTTTCACTCCATACTTGTGTGATATTGTTCAATTTACTTATGTATGTCAATTTGAATCACATATTTGAATTTATCTATATATTACATGTATAACTTGATCCTATATCTACCTTGTTGCAACATTTTCTTGATCTCATTTTGTATATTAGTTTAGGTAGAGATCAAGAGCGGATCGAGGGTCAAGAGAGACGAACAAAATCAACCAATAGGAGACAAGGTGTGACATTATTTATCCTCTATCCTTAGTTAGTTATTTCATTGCAAGTTTGGTATGTGAGGGTATATTGCGTCTTTTGTATATGGTCAAGATCTGTTATGATATGACCCAAATTCACATGGAAAAAATCCCATAATACAAGGTATGGCATGGAAAGGAAAGGCATTGAAAGGCATGGCATGGAAAGGCAAGTCATGTCATGCCAATGAAAGGCATGGCATGGAAAGTCAAGGCAATGCAAGGCATGGCCAAGAAAGGAGTTGCATGGCAAGGAAAGGCATGGCATAACATGACATAACATGGAATGGAAAGGAAATACATGGAATGGAATGGAATGGGAAGGAAAGGCATGGCATGGAAAAGCAATGCATGGCATGAGAATGAATGACATGTAATGGCAAGGCAAGGCATCTCATGGAATGGCATGGAAATGCATGGAATGGAAAGGCAAGGCATGGCACAAGATGGCATGGAAAGGAAAGGCATGGAATGAAAAGACACCAAATTTCATGGCATGTCAAGGCAAGGCAAGGCATGAAATGGCATGGCATGTAAAGCCAGAACATTACATGGCATGCCAAGGAAAGGCATGACATGGAAAGGAAAGGAAAGGCATGGAAAGCAATGAAATGGCAAGGAAAGGCATGGAAAGTCATGGCATGTAAAGGAAAGGGACGACATGAAATGGCATGGAATGAAAAGGAAAGGAATGGCATGGAAAGTAAAGGTAAGGCATGGAATAGCAAGGAAATACATGGCATGGCATGACAAGGCAAGGAAAGTCATGGCATGGCAAAGAAAGTCATGGAATGGTGAGGCATGGCATGGAAAGGAAAGGAAAGGCATGGCATGGTTAGACAAGGCATGGAAAGACATGGCATGTGTAAGGTCTCTTCCAACAGAGCCTTATAAAGCATAAGTTAAAATAGAAAAATGCTATCCTAACTTTTGTACCCATTCATTATTCAGCATAATTAAAATTTATGAGCAACACCATGATAAACCACATATTCAGCATCATAACAAATCACATAACACAACATAATAATGAAAATACATACCTCTAACTGATGCTACTGTTGTTCTATGACTCTGCTTGATGCTCTGCCCAAAACCAACTAACCTCCCAGCCAGCTAGGGACAAAACCTCTCCAGCTCCCTAGCTCCAGGATTCCGTGAGGATTCCTGGCCCCCAAGCCCAAAAATCCCAGCAACAGGTGCCCCCTGTCTCAGTCCACCAAACTCCAACAAGTTCCTCAAGAAAAAACCAGTACTATCCTCCAACAAGATACTCCAGCCCCAAACCAACAATACAGTCCTCTCCTCTCTCAAAATGATGCTCTCTCCCAAAAATCCAAAAGTTCATTCTCCTGTGTTTTTCCCTCCCTTTATCCTCCTTTCCCCCCTCTCTCATTCACCGCCTTCTCCCTTTCATTAAGACTCACCCACCTTATCCCTCCATTCAATGCAAACCAACTTATCCCCTTTCTCTTTAATGGTTCCATCATTCAATACATAAAGTCTCCATTTAATAAATTAAAATTTATTAAACTCAAATTCATTAACCAAATATTTAATCATGAAATTAATTACTTAACTAATATACATTAAACAATTTTTTTTTAAATCATGACAATTGATTAATTACTTAGGGTTGTTACATACACCCACCCTTCAGGAAACTTCATCCCGAAGTTAAAGTATTTTATGATACAAGGAAAAAGACACATGGTTCACACATTCATATCAAATAACCGGCATTATTAGTAAGTAAGCCAAGAAAACTCATACATACTAGTGTACATGTAAAATAAATGCATGTGTAGCTAGTACATACAAGTTTTGTGCATGTACTAATAACAATAACTATCACCCTTATAGTAATTTATGTATGCATCCAATCCAATCAACAAGACTATTAATTTTATAAAAGATAATAAACCAATGAAATGTTTGTGAATTCCCTTAATTACAATAATATAGCTCAACAATTTTATTTAGACAATTGTGGTTTGGTTACACAATTATGAATATTCATATATACACATTTTCTTTTATGAAGGAAAAACAATGAATTCCACCATAAGGCAAATCTCCATACACTCTCAACTATTTCTACTCATCCTTCCTCGCTAACTTACTTCCATCTTCCATTCCTATCCTTCCTCTGCTGGACTACCTTAGAGTGTCAACTATATTGACCTAACTCCAAATAGAACCTATAAGCAGAAGTGTCACTATCTTCACCAAGCTTCCCCAACAGGCAACTGACAATCATCATCACACGTCTAGGGGAGCGTGAGCTAACACTGTCCTCCCATGACTCCAGGTTTCAGAAGATACATGGTGGGAAATGCCTCCACCCCTCCTAATAGGACTAGGGTCTACACCCTACAATGGAATATACAGTTGCACCGTGCTGTTGGGAGTTTTTTCATTGGTTATTCAGTTTTGGGTGTCTCACCACCTGAAATCCTGCACTGGTCTACATATCATAGAAATGCATCCAAACCAATATAATTTCACATACAAAGATTCATACCATATTTTTTCTCGGTCAGTGGTCATGACATCCACTTCCATTATCATTATCCCTTGGCTATTTCATATCCCAATAACCTGTAGATTAGTCTGTAACACAAACTCATACATATCTATGCATTATCATCATGTAATTGCATACAACTATAATTTCAATTCGGTATTTGCATACCAACAACTTTAACATCAAATTTTTCAAGTTACAAATAGATCTCATAATATCCCATAATTCAATTAACGTTACCCATTCATAGAATTATAATTTACATAATAGATTGCATCATATCCAACATCATTCAAATAGCATTTAAACCTTCATAGGATTCTCATTCACACAATACATCACATCATATCCATCATCCTCAATAACATCTAAACATTCATAGATTTTACATTCACATAGTGGATTGCATCATATCCATCATCATTCAATAACATTTAAACATTCATACATGTTTGTACGTCTTAAAAGTTCAAGTGTATCATTAATAGTTTCACTGTGAATAACAATAAAAAAGTGATTAGGCCTTAGGTAATCCTAGCTATCTAAGTCAAAAGGTGGTGTTACATACACCCGAACTTAGAGAACATATTCTTGAGGTGGTAAAAAAAGTGAGGGATAATCTCATCGTAACGTCTCGGTATCTTCCCAAGTAGCATATCCTGGACTATACTTGTCCCACTAGACCTTAACTTGGTCTACCAAACGGTTCCTGAGTTGTCGGACTCTACGGTCCAATATGCGTAATGGTTATATCGTGAGGGTTCCCGCGTCCGATACCTGCAATTCCTTCCAATTTAGTTTATGTGATTCATCAGCAACATAATGACGTAGAACAGATACATGAAAAACATTATAAGTTTTATGAAAGTGGGGTGGCAGTACGAGACGATAGGCAACAGGTCCAATTTTCTCTTGGATTCTGAATAGTCCTATAAATCGGGGTGACAACTTTGTCCCCTTCCTGAACTGAATGGTACTCTTATTAGGCTTGATACGAATGAAAACCTGATCTCCCACTTTATAACTTTGATAAGTCCTGTGTGCATTCACATAACTTTTCTGTCTATCATGTGCTTCCTTTAGTCTTTGCCTAATCTGAATCACCTGTTCCTCCATCTCTTGAATCAATTCTGGCCCAACAGTTACTCGGTATTCTAACCTCTCCCAACTCAATGACGTTCTGTATGGCCTTCCATACAAATATTCGTAGGGTGGCATTCCGATGGAGCTATGAAAACTGTTATTGTAGGCAAACTCTACCAAAGGTAGGTACTTCTCCCAATGGGTTTAATTATCTATAACATACATCCTAAGCATGTTTTCCATAACTTGATTTAATCTCTCAGTTTTCCCATCTATTTCAGGATGATAAGTTGTACTTAAGTCCAACCGAGTCCCCAACACTGACTGCAAAATTGTCCAAAACCTAGAAGTAAATCTAGAGTCCCTATCTGAAATGATCTTCTTAGGTATCCCATGCAAACAAATGACCTCACTTACAAACACACATGCCACATCAGTGACATCATAAGTGTCTCTAACCGGAATAAAATGAGCACTCTTGGTTAACTTATCAACTATCACAAGAATGGCATTGTGTCTATGAGATGTGAGCAGCAACCCCACAACAAAATCCATGGAAATGACTTCCCACTTGGACATAGGAACATCATGTGGTTGTAGGAGATTTGTCGGGTGATGGTGGTCGGCTTTCACTTGTTGACACTCTAGGCATTTGGCGACAAAATGGACTACATCGCGCTTCATGCCTACCCAGAAGAAAAGCTTCCTCATGTCTGCGTACATCTTCTTCACACCCGAATGCGCACAATAAAGTTCTCTATGGGCTTCCTTCAGTATGATGCTTTGAATATCCCCATCTTCAAGGATGTACATCCTTCCTCAATATCTCAATAGTATGTCTGCTTCCAGACTATATCCTTCATACTTTGGATATAATTGCCTCCCACTCTGGATGTTTGAGGTAACCTTTAAATACCAACTGTCTCCAAGGAGTTATGTCAACACACGTTCCCTCAGATTGACTTTTAAGGGTACCAAGGAGAAGACACGTGGTCTCCTGCTCAAGGCATCCGCAACCACATTTTCCTTTCCTTTGATGTATGAAATACCAAAATCATACTCACTCATAAACTCACTCCACCGCCTCTTCCTGGCATTAAGATCCCTTTGAGTGAAGAGATGTTTTAACCATTGATGGTCCGTTTTGAGCTCAAAGTTTCGCCCTACTAGATAGTGCCTCCAAAGTTTCAGAGCTAGCATTACAGCTGCCAACTCTAAATAATAAGTAGCATAAATCTCCTCATGTTTCTTCAACTTTGTTTATGCATAAGCTATCACTCCTCCATCATATATTAGCACAACCCCCAACCCTTTCTTCGAGGCATCCGTGCAGACTGGGAAGTCCTTTTCCATATCCGAAACTCATAGAATTGGCACACTATTTAGTAACCTCTTAAGCTCGATGAATGCACTATCACATTCTTTTGTCCATTCATACCTAACCCCCTTGCGCTGCAAAGTGGTGATGAGTTTCTCTATTTTAGAGAATCCTTCCACAAATCTCTAATAATAACCTGCTAGCCCCATGAAGCTTCTTGCCTCATGAACATTTTTTGGCACTAGCCATTCCATAATGGCCTTTACCTTTTCTGGGTCCACAGAAATTCCTTCACCGGAAATGATATGCCCTAAATAGTGAATTTATTTCTGGAAGAAGGAACACTTTGACAACTTCCCATATAATTTGTTCTCTCTAAGGTAGGACAACACCACTCGCAAGTGTTCCTCATTCTCTCTTTCATTCTTGGAATAGATGAGGATATCATCTAAAAATACTTGTACAAAGAGGTCTAAGTACTTCCGGAATACACCATTCATGAGGCTCATGAATACTGTTGGCACGTTGGTCAATTCAAAAGTTACTACAACGAACTTGTAATGCCCAAACCGAGTTCGAAAAGAAGTTTTAGGAATATCGCCTTCCTTAATCCTTAACTAGTGATACCCTGATCGTAAATCAATTTTTGAGAATACCGCTGCTCCTTTCATCTGATCAAAAAGGTCATCTATCCGTGGCATTGGGTACCTATTTTTCACTATAGCACGGTTCAAGTCCCTGTAATCTATACACAATCGTAAAGAACCATCCTTCTTCTTCACAAAAATTACTGGTGCACCCCAAGGTGAGACATTGGGACTTATTAGCCCTAAGTCGAGTAGCTCTTTCAACCGCATCTGTAACTCAAAAAGTTCTGGTGTTGTCATCCTATACAGAGTCTTGGAAATTTGTTCTACACCAGGTTTTAGCTCAATAGTAGAATCAATCTCCCTCTGAGGAGGTAACCCTAGCAACTCATTGGGAAAAACATCCTTAAATTCGGACAACACAGGGTATTGATCCAAGGAGGATCCTTTCATTTCATTCACTGCTTCCACTACATATATTCAACACCCTTGCCTCATGCACTACTTAACCTCCATAGTTGAGATAAAATGTAGAGACACCTTTCTCCATTCACTATGGATCTTTACTGGCCTTCCTTCATCATCAACACAAAGCACCCTTTTTGCGAAACAATCTACCATAGCTCGATGAGCTTCTAAC
Source organism: Picea sitchensis (assembly GCA_010110895.2). Lineage (NCBI taxonomy): Eukaryota > Viridiplantae > Streptophyta > Pinopsida > Pinales > Pinaceae > Picea > Picea sitchensis. The sequence goes on from SNQJ01S0019884.1 coordinate 147,313, forward strand.
CAATCCATTCCGATGATTAGGTCATATGCCCTGAGTGCAATGATGTTTACCTTCAACCTGGTAGTACACACTCCTAGGTCTACTAGACAATTATCAATGCTAGGTCCTACTACTTGTTTTCCCCACGAAGACATCTCGACTTGTTTAAAGTCATCATGCTCGTAGGCTGCCAACCCACTCTTTTCTAATGCAGATGGTGAAATGAAACTATCTTTAGCACCATAATCAAATAAAATTTTAACATTGATATGATTTAGTATACTTGACAACTCCACCACCGTGGATTGATGTTCTGCCTGACGATTATTAACCGCTACATAAATATGGTGGCTGCTACTTGCTCTTCCCATCAGGGCCTTTCCTTCTCTATGCACAAATCTTGATTGTAACTCTGGGAAGTCACGTTGGTAATGGGGTCCTCCACATCCCCAACATGGAACATGATATTGAACCTGCGCACTACTCTATGACGGTCTCTCAAATGAGTTCCTTCCCCTAGAACCCCTGCCCCTACTAGCTGCTCCCTGAGATGGTCGTGAACCTGCCTGTGTCATTGGTGATGTATGGGATGATACACTTTCTGCCATTGAGATACCTATGGCAACTGTCCTTGGCGCGACTTTGTTACCATATGGAGGTGGCCTAGAGCTCCCTCCCTTAGAGAAGGTCCTAGGGGGCTTCCCCAGAAATCTAGGATGATGCGGAAAGGTCGATATCGTACCTCCATTTAAGTTCATGTGTTCCTCCAAATAACGTGCATTTTCAACCGCTTTCGCTACTGAATATGGTTTCAACATCCGCACCATGGCCCTTATATTAGGGTTTAACCCATAGAAAAAGCATTCTACATGTCATTGGTCATTATCCATGTATGAAACATACTTCACCAACTCCATGAACTTGATCTCGTACTCTTCCAGGGTCCTGTTCCCCTGTACTAGAGCATGAAATGCTCCCACCTATTGTTCCTCGTAGTAAGTTGGTAGATATTTCCTTCAGAACCTTTCCTCAAAAATTTCCCAAGAGACGGTGTCTTGGGTAAGGTGCAACTACCTCTCCAGGTTTCCCCACTAGTTCAAGGCATTATCCCTTAACTGGAAGATTTCTATCTTCGCCTTTGATGTGCATGCATAGTCTCTTAAGGTGAAACATCTTGTCATTCCTTCCAACCATGCCTCTGCACGTTCACTGGCATGACCCTCGACAAACTCTGGAAGTTTAATCTTCTACAGTTCTCTAGTGATTTCTTTGGGTGGAATCCCTCCCCCTGAATCCTTTGACACTTCAAGATTACCCACTCTAGATGGTAGGGGCTCCACTTCGATCCTTGTTGGCTGACGCCCCTTTAAAGTCTCATTTATGGCCTCCAAAGAGCGTAGGATTAGAGCTAATTCAGGCGATGGTGGTGGCGGCGTTGGTGGTCCTTGCGATGATGGCCCTCAACCTCGATTTCCTTGAGTCCTGACCATCTTTTATAATTGAATCTGCATCGACCAAAATTTTTTTAGGGTAAGTCTAGGACAATTCTCATTTGTGCAACTTAAACTAGAAAATAGGGTTAGGCATATGTTTTTTTTTACTTTTCTGTAAACAGACGTTACTCTCTTTAGGAGAAGTGGCTAGGTTAGGGTTAAAGCATCTAATCTTGATGTCTTTGCCTAAGAAAACTATTGACCCTCTCGCCTGGTAGTTACGCTAGCATTGTACCACACTTGCCTATTCCTCTAACTTACCTTCNTATGTACATACTTAATGATTTTGAAATATATAAAACTAAATTAACTTTACTTTACCTTAAACTAAACTAAATAATGCTTTTGAAATAATTAAACTTTAATTTGATTTTTTTTTAATTAATTAAATTTTATTATTAAAATTTAATTGTTTTTAAAATAATTACAATTAATTTAATTTAACAAATATTAATAATAAAAAAAAAATATTTAATATAACAAAACAACAAAAGAAGAAAAAAAAAATTAATTAAATTGAATTTAAAAAAAAATAGGGCATCGTGGGTCCTTGCATGAGGCCCACGTGCCCCTTTTTCCCTCTCAACTCCCAAAACCCTACACACCATGCCCCCAAACCCTAAATGCATCCTTTCTCTAAGCTATTGCGGTCGGGCCTCTTTCATTTTTTTTTTTTTTCATCCTCTCAGCATAGGGAAGGCGTACTGGCTGCATAGGCTTGGCCGCACAGTCCTCTAGCCGTGTGGGCTCTATGGCTGGAGCCTTTGCTGAGTTTGTGTTGGCTTGTATTGTGACTATGGGCACGGATTGGTTTGTCTGGTGCGTGGTCTTGCCCACTGGGCTTTGGTGCTTGGGTGTTGTCAATGCGCGTAGAGTTCGATGGCTATAGATGGGCCTTACAAGCCAATATAAATATATATATTTCTTTTTGTATTATTTTCTCTGTTATGCCAGGCACGGTTTCGTGGCCTTGGCTTTGGTGCTTAGTCTCTGGTGTTGAGCCTTCTCCCACCATGGTGCATATAATGGTGCTTAGCGAGTGGAGATTGGGCCTGCACTCCACCATTTTCCCCTCCTTGGCGTCTTGGTGTGTTGTGCGCAGTATTTGGTCCCTTGTGGGCTGTAACTTGCATTGTGTATGAGTGTATGGGAGAGCATCATTTTTTTGGGGGGGGGCTTGGCATTCCTATGAGGCATTTATGCTTTATTTGTTTCTTGTATCATTTTAGGTTTTCATGTTTTTTCAGAGTACGGGATGAAAAATTGATTGATAAACTTACTGTATATGTGTATGGATATGCATCATTTTTTTTTGGCTGTCTCCGTAGTGCACCTTTTTAGCTCCTCTGTGTAGCTTGGTGCTCGACTTGGGAACTACCTTGTGTTTGGTGATGCTTGGTGAGTGTCTTGGCTTTCAAGATTATAACCGGATTAAAAAAAATGGAAATTGGGCTAAGGCAAACATTTTTTTTCTTTCTTTCTTGTATTACACGTAGTGCACCCTTATGGTGCTTCGTGGGCTCCTAATTAGTTCTCCAAGTTATCTCTGCACCATGGAATTTAGAACTTGATACCACAGAAATTTAGAAGCGGTTGGTCCTCGCAGTCTATTGGTAATTTATGGAAATGTGATATGATGTGTCACAAGTTCGACTAACCGTAGGATTGATGCAAAAGGGAAATTAAAGGCATCTCTCTACAACACTCCAAACACATTGAGCACTTAGAACTACCCCTTGTAGGGTTCCTCCTTCATGTGACTTGGCAGTTGATAATAGAGTGCTATATTTCGTGTCGAGTTGTGTGTTATTTCAGGATCTTGGCTCGATATTTGGCTTGAATGCTTGACTTGGAGATTGAATGCGAGTTGGGTTATGTGGATGTATATGGTAGCACATCAAATGTGACAAAGAGCAGCTACAAGGAAATGAATGGTAGTATTATTCAGGACGAGAAAAGAAAAAAAAAAAAAAGAGCTCGGTGTTCCATTCTACAAGCTCTTTTCTTTCACTGATAAATATGACTATTTGCTCATGACCGTGGGAATGGTAGGTGCAGTGATTCATGGTTCATCCATGCCTGTCTTTTTTGTGTTCTTCAAATATTTGATCAATGGATTTGGAAAAAAAAAATCAGAGCAATTGATGGCTCGACGCCCTTCCTACACAACCCGCAGGTCAGAAGGTCCACGTCAACACACAGGATCTTTCCTTTTTACATGGCCCAAAGAACTCTAATGCTCTTCTATTTCCCTATCGGGAAATCTGCACGCACATCAATCCTCATGGGATCCCCCTCTTTCATAATCAGGAGATCGGACTTTGCGACTTCATGAGGTCAGTGGTCGAGCGTTGGACTTTCAAATCCCCAAATGCCGAAACAGTTAATGCTGACCTTTCTCTCTCCTATCGGGATTTCCCCTATTGCGATTTCAACATTTGCGATGTCTAATAACTTATCTTGCCGACTCCCGAATCCCGATATGTCGAAACTCCAATGCGCTTGCGAGTTTGACTTTTCAACGCCCGTCACCTCTGTCGGGATTTCGGACTTCGCGGTATCGCGAATCTTCATGCCAATGTTTCGGGACTTCTCGCCATGAAAACCCAAAATAGTGTGCCACTTGTCCACCTTATTGACTCCGCTATGGCCCCACACAAATCTACTTGTTGTCGGGATATCGCATATCAGAATATCGCGATTCCTGTTGCAATGTTCATGGGACTTCAACCCATGAAACCATGATATGGAATCTCATGTGTAGATCCTACGACCCTTATGGCTCAGATCAACGGTCCTACTCTTCCTGAGATTTTAACCCCTCGGGAATACCTGCAGTATCTCCCTCTCTTTTTGTGAGATCTAACGACTCATGGGATGTCGCAAATCCTCCTCGGAGAATATTGACTATCCTTCCTTTCGAGAATCTTGGCACAACTGGTGAAGCTGCTTCTCTCCACGGAACTCATCAACCTGTGTGCAAACTTATGACACCTCTTACAAACTTCCAATCACAGCTTCCCTGCGCTGCCCTTCAACAATTTCGAAGGCCTTATCCTTCCTGAGCTTTCTTATGACTCTGAGCCTTAGAAAAGGCTCTTGCATGCACTCCTTGCAGAAACCTTCAGACACCTCCAAGCGCTGAAATTCCCTTCAACCCTGTGCACACCTGCAATAGTAGTCTCTAAATGCTTCACTCAGGTTCACAACCCTAATACTTCGCTCGGCCTACACACTCCTTGCACGGCTCCTGTGCCCAACTGCACTTCTAGGTGAATGAGAACAAAAGTGACCCTATCTGAACACTTTGTCAACGCACTCCTTGCGGACACTTCAACTACACTCCTTGCAAGAACTCTTGTTCAGATGGAGAAACAATTGAAACTCATTCCTACTTCCTTTCAGACTTCAAACTCAACCATGAAATCATATACACAGCATATAAAAGCAAACGTATAACAGGAAGAAAACATTCATGAGCATATCATTCAGCATCAATACACAGAGAACAAACACAAAACCATGAATTTGAATCAACCTCTTCTATTAATCCAAATATCTGTACATGGGTGTTCTTACACAGCTCTCTGCATGCTCTTCTTTCTGCTTCAATAATATTACAATACACAATGAGGGTGTCTATATCCCGTTTCCCTCTTGCGCTCTAGAAACTGTCTAATCTAGAATTAAATTCTATCTACCTGCATTAACTCCTATAAATGCCTCCTACCTACTAAGGACGAGAGCGTATTGCTCAAGGTCCATTACATTTTGCAAGTGTGCTTCATTAAATTTCCACATTTATGTTCGCACATCAAATCCAAGAGAAATTCAAAAATTTGCAGCTAGCACTTGTCCAGTTGTCTTCCGCTTCCACGCTGGCTCACTTGATGTTGGCGATGCTCCTGCATCATACTCCCTTGCTTGAAAAATTTCATGGGCTCTTGTCCATGAGCTCATGCATGGTCTGTCCATGCTTCTGGATCTCCGCTTCATTCTCTCAGCTGGCATCTTCAACTGGATGGCCCTTCCACTTGACCAAATACTCAAAGTATTCTTTTCTTCTGGTCTTCTTACCAATTCATTTATCCAGTATGCACTCCATATGTGGCTTATTTGCAACTAGCATCTGCTTTTTCCACTGGATCACTGGCTACTCATCTCCAGTCTCTGTTCCTTCAGCCTTGTATGGGTACAAATCTGAGACATTGAATATCAGAGAAATTCCGATCCCATCGGGTAATTCAATCTCATAAGCATTCGACCCAAATTTCTGCAAGACCCTACATGGCTCGATTTTCTTCATCTTTAGCTTATTATACGTTCCTCTCGGGAACCTTTCCTTTCTCAAATGTGCCAGAATCAAGTCGCCAACCTCAAACTGAAGTTGTCTCCTGTGTTGATCTTCTCTACGCTTGTATTCCTGGCTTGAATTCTGTAATTGCTTCTTCACCTGACTGTGAAGTTCCTTCATCGCCTTTGTGAATTCTTCTGCACTAGAACTCCTAGTCGCAGTCTGTTCTGAATCCCTCAGTTCAAAAATTCCTCTCAGCTGCATGCCATAGACAACCTGAAATGGACTTTGCCCTGTGCTCCTGTTAACTGAGTCATTATACACAAACTCTACCTACGACAATATATTATCCCACTGGCTATGGTTCTCTGCCACCAGGCTTCTCAGTAAGTCTCCCAGACTTATGTTGACTACTTTTGTTTGTCCATCTGTCTGAGGATGATACATTGAACTAAATAACAAGTTAGTTCCTAGCTTCTTCCATAGGGTCCTCCAAAAATGCCCTATGAACTTCGTATCTCGATCTGAAACTATACTCCTTGGCAATCCATGAAGTCGAATGACCTCTTTGAAAAACAAGTTCGCAATGTGAGTTGCATCACTGGTTTTCTGACATGGAATGAAGTGTTCCATCTTGGAAAATCTATCCACCACCACAAAGATTGAATCACAACCTCTTTGTGCTCTTGGCAACCCCAATACAAAATCCATGCTAAGTGCATCCCACGACCTTTCTGGTATGGGAAATGGTTGATAAAACCCTGCATTTTGTCTCCTTCCCTTCGAATGCTGGCAAATTCTACATCTGTCCATGAATCTCTTGACATCTGCTTGCATTCCCGACCAAAAATATGACTCATTCAGCTTTGCAAACGTCTTGTCATGACCAAAATGCCCTGCTAATCCTCCACTGTGTTTCTCCTTCAGCAGATTCTCCCTCATGGAGCATTTTGGAATACACAGTTGATTGCCCTTGAACAACAATCCTTCCTGGATCATGTATTCTATCCATTGGCTTCTATCTCTGAGAACTGGTTTCTTAGTTTCTTCATACGCTTCCTTGAAATCCTGATCATCTGTGTACATGTCCCTGAGATCCTCAAAACCTAATGTTCTGACTTTGAACTACTGCAAAAAAAAACACTTCCTACTCAAAGCATCAACAACTTTGTTAGCAGTACCAGAAATATGTTTAATTACAAAAGTGAAATTTTGCATATGTTCCACCCATTTAACATGTCTCTGATTCAACTTCTCCTGTTGAGTCACAAACTGCAATGCATGATTGTCACGGTACAATACAAATTCCTTCGGGATCAAGTAATGCCTCCATTTCTTTAATGCTTGTATGATAGCATAAAACTCCTTATCATAAGTGGAGTATTTCACTTTCGCTTCATTCATATTTTCACTGAAGTATGCTATCGGCCTGTCTTCTTGACTTAAGACTGCCCCGATTGCAAATCCACTGGCATCCCATTTCACCTGAAATGTCTTCTGGAAATCCAGCAACACCAAAACTGGTTGTTCCGTAATCTTCTTCTTCAACAGATTAAAACTCTTCTTAGCTTCTTCTGTCTAGTGAAAAGACTTGTGCCTTTTCTTCACTGTATCCATCATTTCTACACTAATTCCACTGAAATTCCTGATGAACTTTCGGTAGAAACTAGCCAATCCATGAAAACTTCTCACCTCAAAGATATTCTTCGGTGATGGCCAATTCTTGATTACGTCCACCTTATCTGGATCCATCCTCAACTCATCTGTAGAAATAACAAACCCCAAGTAAATGAGCTCTGTCTTCATGAATGAGGATTTCTTCATGTTTATCAACAGCTTCTCCTGCTATAACATCTTCATCATTGTAGCCAAATGCTTCAAATGTTCGGCTACTATTTTACTGAAAATCAGTATGTCATCTAAATACACAATGACAAATTTTTCGATGAACTCCCTCAGGACTTCATTCATCAACCTCATGAAGGTACTTGGCACATTTGTTAAGACAAATGGCATAACAAGCCATTCATACAACCCTTCGTTGGTTTTGAATGTTGTCTTCCATTCGTCACCTTCTCTCATGTGGATCTGGTGATAACTGCTTTTCAAATCGATCTTTGAAAAATATTTTTCTCCACTAAAGTAATCCATCAGATCATCCATCCTCGGCAAT
>SNQJ01S0019884.1:173492-183531 GCA_010110895.2 Picea sitchensis
GAAAGGGAGGGAGGGGGAGAGAGAGAGGGGGTGTTGGAAAGGGAGGGAGGGATGGGGAGAGAGAGGGAGTGAGGAAGGAGAGACATATATAGAGGGAGAGAGCCAAAGAGAGGGGAGATAGAGATAGAGTGGATGTGAGAGTGTGAGGCATGGTGAGGAAAGGTCAAGGTCTAGATCATTTTATAAGTCTAGGTCGAGGTCTAGATCTAGGTCATGGTATAAGTCTAGGTCTAGGTATAGGTCTTGAAATGCCTTCCCATGTCTAGGTCAAGGCCATGTATTTCCTTACAATGCCTATCCTTGTAATGTACCAAACTTTCTGGTGTGTGAGAGGGAGAGAGAGAGGAAGACAAAGAGGAGAGGTAGAGAGTGAGTTTGTGAGAGTGTGGGAGGGATAGAGAGGAAGAAACAAAGGGGGGATATAAATAGTGTGTGAGAGAGTGTGGGAGGGAGAGAGAGGAAGACATAAGGGAGGTATGGATATTGTGTGAGAGTGTGAGAGGGAGAGAGAGGAAGACATAGAGGGGTGTAGAGAGACAGGAGTAGATATAGGAGAGATAGAGGAGAGATAGTGGGAGAGTGGGGAAGAGAGAGAGGGAGGAGGGGGTTAGACAAAGTGTGTGTGTGTGAGTGTGAGAGGGGGATAGAGTACGAAAAAGAGGAGGGGTAGAGAGAGAGTGTGAGAGGAAGAGAGAGGGACTTAGACATAGTGGGGGGTTAGAGAGAGGGATAGTGAGAAGAAGGAGGGGAGGGAGACATAGAACAAGGGGTAGATAGAGAGTGAGAGGAAGGGGGGGATACAGAGAGATAGAGAGGGGGGATAGAGATAGAAAGAAGGGAAGAGAGATATTGAGACTGAGACTAACAACGAGGATAGAGAGAAATTATGGTAGAGAGGTGCGAGAGAGAGGGGGGTTAATAGGGGAGGGTGGAACAAAGGGTAAGAGAGAGAGAGAGAGAGAGAGAGAGATTAGGTGTGACAGTCTGAGCCATGTCAAATAAAGGTCTAGGTCTAGGTCTTTCCATGCCTTATGATGTCTAGGTCTTGCCATGTATAGGTATTACCATGTATATGAGTGTGATAAGGAGAGAGAGGGAGACATATATGGGGGGTAGAAAAGGGAACTCCTTTAAAGGAGGCTAGACAACCATGGGATCCTGAACAAGGCCCTCACTAAGGAGGAACGATGGGTTCCTATAAAAGGAAATCCTTAAATTTGGCCAGAGAATAGTGGATTCTTGGAAAATGAACTATGTGAAGGAGGCCATGGAACCATGGGTTCCTGAACAAGGCCCACCCTAAGGAAGGCCACAAAAAAATGAGTTTCTAAAAAAGGAACTCTCTGAAGGAGGAAAGGGAACCATGGGTTCCTGAAAAATGCATTCCCTGAAGGAGATCGTGGAACCATGGTTTCCCGAACAAGGAAGACCCTAAGGGAGGAAATGTTTCCCTTGTGTGGGTAACTAAAAATGACCATGTTTAAGGGGAGCTTACCACAAGAAGTAATGAAACTATCTTGGTGGATCATTTTGATTAGTCCATGTGGCTTGTAATCTCATGATGTCTGGGAGCACTGGAAACAAGGTGGTGCTATAATGGTTCCCATGAAGGGTATATTGTGAGTTGGTTTTGTGTCGAGAGATAGGTATTATGAGACCGAGGTGGGAAGTGGTAATCCCCCTATATTATCATATGAGGAATTGGGGAAGGGTTGTTTCCAAATACCCAAGATGGTGGACCAAAGGTATAATAATAGGTAGTTTAAGGTTGGACATCCACTAAAGAGGACCCTGAATAATGTATCATATCCACTATTTTTTGTAATATCTATTGGGGTGTTTGGGACTTTAAACAGTGTGGAAACATATCCTATATGGGAAATATTGGTCATAATGGAACTGGAGTCCCTAAAATCCCTATCAACAATAAGATATGATATTATTTAAGAAGGAGTGATGAAATTATCAAGGGAGATAATATTAGATGGTGCACCAATTAAATTTGTAGGACCCTGCCAATAGTGGATAAGAGAGCCTAGATGGAGGTTATCAAAAGAATCATTGAAAGAAGTAGTGGCCTCGAATAATTCTTCATCTTTGAGGATGAACGTATTTGAGAGTTCATGTTTTCTGTTGGTTTTGGGGGAAGAAACATGCATGGATTCCCCCAAGGATGATTGAATCCACCCATCCTCTAAGACAAAGTGGTGAGGAGGTGGTTCTAGAGGCATGGGCTCATTTTTAGGGGGAGTGGATGTTGCCCGACTAGTGGCAGTGGACACATAGTGCATGGAATCAATGTGAGCAACATGATGTGATATCATATTATGAGAATCTTGAGGTAGGGGATTAGTGTAGGAGAGTTTATCGATGGTGATGATGTGTCCCTCAAGTGGGAATATCATGACTCGAAAGAGTGAAGACACCACAAAACTCATGGCATATATGAAATCATGGGCCAAGAGAATATTGCAATCCACCAGACTATCCATGACAACAACATTGAGAGATTTTGTCCTCAAGAGAAACAATCTCAAGAACCAACTCTTTGTACTCTGACCTCGTTGGGGACATGCATTAAGACGACAAGGAGCAGAACGCTCTGACACCACTGATCCAGATTTTATGAGTAGAATGAAATGACTACAAATAATTAAGAGGTGCTTAAAACAAAATAACATAGATACAATAAAACTGGTTTTCTATTCAATAAGGAAATAAGCTAAAATTGTAAAATGCAGTGCAAAACAAGCTTGTTGGAATGGTGGCGGCTTATCTCTGAGAAGAGATGTGATGACTGTGCTCATTCACAAGAATATGATTACAAGGAGGCTCTGAAGGCCTTTTTACAATAAACAAGAATTCCCAAAACCCTATACATAAAAAAACCTAACCCTAGGAGATGAAGTGCCAAAAGTCATGTGTGCCCCGTTTGGGTAAGTTAGTACATCAACTTCCTGGGGTCGTAACTTTTGCATACGATCTTCGTTTTAGGTGTATGATAGCCCGTTGGAAACTTATCATCAAGGAGATTCATTTTAGAGTTAATATCGAAGGAACCTACATATTTCTCCCCAGTTTCCCAAAAAACATCGTTTAGGGCCTCAAAACGGCTCCGAAAGTGAAAAACTGCTAAAAATAGTAAATTACCAAAATTGCCAAAAAACTATTTTGAGCCAATTGGAAAAGGTGGATGGCCACCAATATCCACCTATATTAATCCTCCCTCCTTAGGAATAAATGGTCTCCATTGCATTGAGTTCCCCCATCAGATGAGGAAATTTCTGTTGAATTTGGCCCTGGGTGAGTCACTTGCCTTGGTGCAGGAGTTGCCCTGCTTTGATGACTCGATAAAGTTGGATCCTTTGTTGTCGAGTGCCCTTGATATGTGTGTCCACAATTTTATCATTGGATGCCTGTTTTATGTAGTCAGGGTTGATCTCTGTTGGTGTCATTTGTTCTGCTACTTCTGAGGTTTCCAATAATGGTGGGAAATAAGGGCGAACGAGATCCACATTGAACACTGGGTGCAAGCCAAGGAAAGGAGGAATGTTGAGATCAAAATCATTATCCCCCACATCCTTGGTGATGGTGTAAAACCCATAACAGAGTGGGAGAAGATATTGATTGGGTCCTTTAAGGCATTCTTTCTACAAGTGCAACCAAACTTTGTCGCCCACCTGAAACTTATGTGGCACCTGATGTTGATCATGGTGCTGATTGTACTTGTCATTGGACTTCTATAGGATATCCTAAACCTGTTGGAATATGTGTTGGATCTACTCAATGAACCGAGTGGCTTTGTCAGCTTCAATTGGGGTAGGAGATGAGTTGGTCGAGGTGACTACAAGGGGAAGTGAAACATCTATGGGACCCAATGGCTTGAATCCCAATCCCACCTGAAAGGGGCTACGGTCGGTTGAGCTATGAAGGGATCAGTTGTAGCTATGATTGACATAGGGAAGGCTCTCATCCCATGTACAAGGGTGTTTTGAATTATACATCCGAAGGATATGCATAATCATTCGATTTACGACCTCGATTTGGCCATCTGTCTGGGAGTGGAAGGTTGTGGATTTGGTAAGCTTGGTGTCCAACAATGACTAGAGGTTCGACCAGAATGTGATGAGAAATCAACTATCCCGATCTGTGACAATAGTTTGTGGGATTCCAAAATGTACCCTGACTCATTCAAAGAAGAGCTTGGTAGTTTCCTCAGTTGTGATGTTCTTCTTGCAGGAAACTAGAATCGCCATCTTAGAAAAGCAATCAACAACCACAAAAACACAGTCATTTCCCCGCTTGGTGGACGAGAGGCCCAACATGAATTCCATTGAGATGAATTACCATGGCCTATTAGGAGTAGGAAGAGGGGTGTACATGCCCTGTTTGTTAGTGGTCGGTTTAACAATAGCGCAGGCAGTGCATGACCTGATATACTTGCTGACCTCATGTCGAATTTTCAGCCAGTAGAAATGTTTATGTAGGATTGCCACTGTCTTTTTGACGTCGAAGTGTCCTGCCACCTGACTGTTGTGGGCTTCCCAAATCATCTTTTCTCGCTCTCTTGATGGAACAAAAATATGGACCAGACAACACAAAAACCCATCCTGAAGATGGAAATTATCAACAACTGCATTTGCACCCAACATTTGGTAGGTGGTGGCGAAGTCTAGGTCTATCTCATAGAGTTGGGACCATCCAGAGGTCGCATGGATGCAAGAGTATAGCACCGTGGTGAGTGTCACGACTAGTGGTATATTGAGGAAATCAACGACGCAATTGGTGCTTCCTATTCTATACTTGATGTTGAGGTGGAATGGCTGCAAGTATGTGGACCAATTTTGATGGAGGTCATTCTGCAATTTTCCTTGTGTCTGCATGAACCGCAGTGGCTTATGATCAGTGTGGATGACTATCTCCTTCCCAAGAATGTAATGTCTCCACTAGCGACAAGATTTCACAATGGAGTACATTTATTTTTCGTAAGTAGGGTACTTGTGGACACCATCTGATAGTGTCTCACTATGATAGGCTGAGGGAGAATGACACCCACATCATAGTCTAAAGAATTTTTCTCAATCTCAAAGGACTGCTGTAGGTTTGGTAGTGAAAGTACTAGGGATGAGCATAAGCATTGCATCAAATCATCGAACGCTTGTTGTTAGGACCGACCCATGCAAATTTCTCCTTACCACCACCCCTGGTTATTTGGATGAGGGCCCATGCAATATGGGAGAATCCCAACACGAGCCTGACATAGAAATTGGCAAGGCCCAAGAAGTTTCGAAGCTTAGTGAGTGTGCTTGGGGCTGGCCAGTCATGGATGACTTGGTTCTTGGCTGGATCCACGTGTATTCCATGCTGATCAATGATGTAGCCCAGGTAATGTACCCTATCCATGCTGAAGGAGCATTTTTCCAAGTTGGCATATAGCTTGTGCTACCACAGGGTGTGCATAACCTGTTGAACATGCTGCAAGTGTTTGACCCAAGTATTGCTATAAATGAGAATGTCATCTAGATACACCACTACAAAATTATTTTTGAATGGTCATAGGATATCTTCCATCATCCTCATGAAAGTGGTTGGAGAATTTGTCAAACCAAAGGGCATGATCAACAATTCAAAAAGGCCTTCCTTTGACTTGAAGGTGGTCCTCCATACATCTATCTGTTCTATTGGGACCTGGTGGTAGCTAGACTTCAGATCAATCTTACTGAAGTATTTGGCCCCCGTGAATTAATCAAGAAGGTCATCNTCAGGGAATCAGGTACCAATTTCTGACTTTGATTTTATTCAAAGCCCGATAATCAATGCAGAGTCCCCAGGTTCCATCCTTCTTCTTTACCAGCACAATTGGGCTCCCACAAGGTGATGATATGGGATGGATGTGCCCCTTGTGGAGCAGCTCTTGGATCTTTCACTTGATCTCTTCATTCTCTAACAAAGAGCAATGATAGAATGGTCCATTGGGTAGTGGTGCACCGAGGGTCAGCTCGATGGGGTTCTTGACCTGGAAATGCAAAGGTACCCCGGTAGGTGAGGAAAATATATCTAAGTATTCTTCCACGATCTTATCTACTTGCTTCTACTGTGTGGAGAGGTCGGCCGCAAAGACCCTAGATGTGGCTATGATATTTCGATTATTCTGAGAGCGAATCATGAAAAAGACAAACTTCCCCATCTGAGAGATGACCTTCCTGCATTGCTTAGTATAGATCAAGGAAATAACACTAGGCGGGACTACCTCAGGTATCCTGTACAATTTCTTGTTCAAAGTAATAATAAAACTACGAAGCCTAGACTCATATACATCATGATGTTTCTATAAATAAGGTTGGCCCAAAAGAACATCAAAAACTTCGAGAGGAGAAACATCACAAAATACCTCGTCTTTGAAGGGCTTGATGTCGTACGAAAGTCGACACTTTTGGCTGACGCAAAGATCGCTTCCTTGGCAGAGCCATCCAATGGTGTAGGGTTATGGGTGCAGCATTGTCGATAAGGCCAACCGCTTGATGACCTCTGCTGAGATGAGGCTCTTATGGATACCACTATCAATGATGAAGTGTAGCAGGGTGCCTTTTACCCACATCTGTGAATGGAAGAGGCGTTCTCCTTATTCTGGCTCATCTAGTTCACTAGGCTGGAGCTTGGTGGTAGCAACGATGGCACTAGGTTCCACGTCAATGATCCGTATTCCCCTTTCTAGTTCTGGCTCAGAGTCAGAACCTACATCTGATTCAGAGGCTTTCACTTCGGCCACCAGCGACTGCTTTGAGTGACAGTCATCAGTGTTATGCCAAGGGATCTTATGGAAGTTGCACCACTTTCCAGTATATTTCTTTGTCTTTCTGGTTTCATTCTTTGCTTGTGGCTTGGACTAGTTGTCCTGATACTGTCCATATTTTCTCTATCCTTTTTTATGTGGGTTGGGGCCGCCCTTTCCTGGTTTTTGTTGTGAGGGGTTCCCAGGCTCAAATTGTTGTGTCTTTTGTTTGATCTTCTACTCGATTTTGACGACATATCTGTAGGCCGTGCCCAAGGATGAGATGTACAGAAATTCCATTTTGGTCTAGATGTATCTATGTAGAGAACCGTGATACTTGAGCACCATATGTCACTCTGAATCTTTGATACCCATCTTGATGTGAAAGGTATGGAAGATATTTGTGAAATTTGGCACAACTTGGTCTCTTTCTTGCTGCAGTGTGGTCCATTTGGTATGCAAGTCCTCATAACTTCCGACAGGGTAGTATAGTTCCTTAATAACATCCATGAAGGATTCCCAAGTGGTTGTGACTATAAATAATGAGGGTTCCTCTATTTCCTTTTTCTCACAAAAAGTTTCCCACCAATCTTTGACATGGGGAACGACTTTGAGGAGTGAAAAAGTAATATTTTCTCTATTCAAAAATTTATGGACAAAAAAATACCCTTCTAGTAGATTCAACCACTTGTCTACATCATATGTGTCTATCTGACCTTCAAATATAGGAATATCAAAGTTTATTTGTACCTTGAAGGGGGCAGCTCCTCCGCTCGAAGAAAATGCATCACATGTTGGTAGTCGTCGAAGGATTTGCACGAAACTATCCATCATATCGTTCCTTTGTTGCATGAGGGATTCCTCAATAAATAGTTTGAAAGGATATCATGTCCCATCGTCTTTCTTTTCTCCTGCCATGAGAGGTCGCTTGGGCATGCAAGAGCTTTTTTCCTCAAGAGAAACAAGCTCGAGACCCAACTCTTTGTACTCCGACCTCGTTGGGGACATGCAATAAGACGACAAGGAGAAGACCGCTCTGATACCACTAATACGAATTTTATGAGAAGAACAAAATGACTACATATTATTAATAGGTTATTAACACAAAATAACAAAGATACAGTAAAAATGGTTTTCTATTTAATAAGGAAATAAGTTGAAACTGTAAAATGCAGCAGAAACAAGCTTGTTGGAATGGTGGCAACTTATCTCTGAGAAGAGATGTGACGACTGTGCTCATTTGCAAGAAGATGATTACAATGATGCTTTGAAGGCCTTTTTACAATAAACAAGAATTCCAAAAATCCTATAGATCCAAAAATATAACCCTAGGAGATGAAGCGCCAAAAGTCATGTGGGCCCCGTCTGGGTAAGTTAGTACATCAACTTCCCGGGGTCGTAACTTTTGCATATGATCTTTGTTTTAGGCATATGATAGCTCATTGGAAAGGTATCGTCAAGGAGATTCATTTTTGGGGAAATATCAAAGGAAATTACATGTTTCTCCCCATTTTCCCTAAAAACATCGTTTAGGGCCTCAAAACGGCTCCGGAAGTGAAAAACTGCTAAAAATAGTAAATTACCAAAATTGCCAGAAAATTGTTTTGAGCCAGTTGGAAAAGGTGGGTGGCCACCGATATCCACCTGGATCAACCTAACTCAATGGGGATATGAGATAGTATCCCTAAGGGGGAACATAGTCTACCATTAAAGGGTCTTAACTTAATCATTGATGGATTAAGAGTAGGGGAGCCTAGTTTTTTCCAAGATGATGAGTACATAATGCATGGGGATGCCCCATCATCTATAATACATCGATAAATTGTAAATGTTTTAACAATGACCTGTACTTTAAACGGGGTGGAATATGGCATCCGTGCTTGGATAAGTTGATCCCAATCAAAGGTGATGGCCCGTGATGGGTGTTGGTATACACTTCTAATTTTCCTGACAAGAATAGGGTCTAGTAGACATTGTGGTACTAGAAGTGGAAGGGGTGCCCCCAATTCTACATGATTAAGCATCATTCATGAGGTAGATTAGGTGTGTGGGGGGATTACTAATGTGAGGGGAAAAAAATGATGTCAAGGTGCATGGAACCTCACCTAATAGATTAATGGGTGCATGTTGGGGGAGGGGGCACGTCGAAGTAGTTTAATGAGAACTACTAAGTTTATTATGCTGCGTGTGTTTCAAATGAATTTCTTGGACTAGCTCTGGAATAAGTTTAGGGAACTGATGGGATGGGTGACCATAGATCTCAAAAAATGGGCAAGTGTTATTATTCCATAAATGGGTGGTACATATATGCTTGGTTTGATTGTAGTTCTGGTGGACAATATGAGTTCCCCCATCTGTACAAGCATTCCCCCCATGCCATGGGCATTGATAGTAGGTGTTTCTCTTCTTACTTCTTGTGAGTGGTGGATGGACAATATAACTAGGAGAGGGGGCCCAAGCTTTTCCTAACTGGGAAGAAGAGGATGGGGTTATATATGGTAGGTTTTGTGGTCCCGCCAAAAACCAAGAGTGATAATAACAATTCTAGGAGCTTACTTGAGGATGATTTTTTATTCAAATCCCCGGTATATTTGCCAATATGTTTAGGTTCTTTTGTCACAAGAGTGAGAAAAAGAGATTCCCTTAATTACCTTGGTAAACCAACAAAGCATAACAAAAATGTGGTTAGCAAGTTAGTGAACCTGCAAATTAGAAAGCAAAATACAAAGCAATATAAGAATGAAAAACAATGGAAACTAAGTTAAGAAAACATTAACAAAGGATGCATGAAATTGAACACATGGAATGGTTACCCAATAGAACTAAATATCCGAATTGAGTGCAGCAAGAGGAGAAATATGGGACTATGAATCCCCTATTCCTTCTAAGGGAGGGATTTTTTATCCCTAAAAAACTAGATCTATAACTCTCCAATGGTGAGTTAACAATGATGAAAAATTCCCAAAGCTCAGCTTCACAAGAGGTGTAAAACTTGCACAATGCTACACTTTATCAAACTATGGCTCAAGGAAAAGATGGATTTCTCCAAGAGAATTTGAACAAAATAAGAATTGTATAGGGATAATTTTAAGGATGGAAATTTATATTAAAGTGTAGAAACCTAGCTAATATTACTAGTCCATAATATGCAAAATGTAAAATGTTTGGCTATAGTTTTGTAAAAATATTCAAATTTCTAAGGATTTTGTATAGTTTCTATAAAATGTTGGCAATTTTTAAGGTAAAATAATTCTATTCTATAGAATT
>SNQJ01S0019884.1:183541-207511 GCA_010110895.2 Picea sitchensis
GTCTAGGTATTACCATGTATATGAGTGCATGAGGGAGAGAGAGGGAGACATATAGGGGGGGTTAGAAAAGGGAACACCCTTAAAGGAGGCTAGGGAACCATGGGATCCCGAACAAGGCCCTCTCTAATGGAGGCCAAGGAACGATGGGCTCCTATAAAAGTAACGATGGGTTCCTATCAAATGAACTCCTTAAAGGAGGCCAAAGAATAATGGATTCTTGGAAAAGGCACTATGTGACGGAGGCTAGGGAAACACAAATTCCTGAACATGGCCTACCCTAAGGAAGGTGAAAAAAAATGAGTTCCTAAAAAAGGTACTCTATGAAGGAGTCTAGGGAACCATGGGTTTCTGAAAATGCATTCCCTGAAGGAGGTCAGGGAACCATGGCTTCCCAAACAAGGCAGACCCTAAGGGAGGAAATTTTTCCCTTGTGTGGGTAACTAAAAATTACCAAGGCTAAGGGGGCTTCACCACAAGAAGTAATGAAACTATATTTGTGGATCATTCTGATTAGGCCATGTGGCTTGTAATCTCATGATTTATGGGGGCATTGGAAACAAGGTGGTGCTATAATGGTTCCCATGAGGGGTATATTGTGAGATGGTGTTGTGTTGAGAGATAGCTATTATGAGACCAAGGTGGGAAGTGGTACTTCCCCCTGTATTATCATATGAGGACTAGGTCAAGTGTTGTTGCCAAATACCAAAGATGATGGACGAAAGGTATAATAGTAGGGAGTTTACGATTGAACATCCACTAAAGAGGATCTGGAATAATGTATCAGATCCACTATTTTTTGTAATATCTCTTGGGGGGGTTGGGACTTTAAATTGTGTGGAAACATCTCCTATATGGTAAATATTGGTCATAATGGAACTGGAGTCCCTAATATCCCTATCAGTGAGAAGATATGATCTTATTTGAGAGGGAGTGATGACATTATCAAGGGAGATAATATTATAGGGTGCACCAATTAAATTTGTAGGACCCTGCCAGTAGTGGATAGGAGATCCTAGATGGAGGTTATCAAAAGAATCATTGAAAGAAGTAGTGTCCCTCAAATCATTCTTCATATTTGAGGAAGAATGTAGTTGAGAGTTCATGGTTTCTGTTGGGTTTGGGGGAAGAAACATGCATGGATTCCCCCAAGGATGAATGAATCCACCCATCCTCTAAGACAAAGTGGTGAGGAGGTGGTTCTAGAGGCATGGGCTCATTTTTAGGGGGAGTGGATGTTGCTCGACTAGTGGCAGTGGACACATAGTGCATGGACTCAATGTGAGAAACATGATGTGAGATTCTATTATGAGAATCCTAAGTGAGGGGATTAGTGTAGGAGAGTTTATCGATGATGATGATGTGTCCCTCATGTGGGAATATCATGACTTGAAAGAGTGAAGACACCACAAAACTAATCACAAATATGAAATGACGAACCAAGAGAATATTGTAATCCACTAGAATATCCATGGCAAAAACATTGATCAAAATTGTGTTACCACCTAACTCAATGGGGATATGAGGTAATATCCCTAAGGGGGGACATAGTCTACCATCAAAGGATATTAACTCAATCATCGATGTGATAAGAGTAGTGGAGCCTAGTTGTTTCCAAGCTGATGAGGACATAATGCATGAGTATGCCCCATCATCTATAATACATCGATAAATTGTAAAGTTTTTAACGATGACATGTACTTTAAACGGGGTGGAAGATGGAAATTATTCTGGGATAAGTTGATCCTAATCAAATGTGATGGCTTTTGATGGGTGTGGGTATACACTTCAAATTTTCCTAACAAGGATAAGGTCTATTAGACATTGTGATACTAGAGGTGGAGGGGGTGCCCCCAACTATACATGACTGAGAATCAGTCATGAGGTAGATTAGATGTGGAGGGGGATTACCAATGTGAGGGGAAACAAATGATGTCAAGGTTCATGGAACCTCACCTAATGGATTAATGGGTGAATGTTGGGGGAGGGGTCACATCGAAGTAGTGTAATGAGAACTACTATTTTTATTATCTTGTGTGTGTTTCAAATGAATTGCTTGGACTAGCTCTGGAGTGAGTTCAGTGCATTGATGGGCTGGGTGACCATAGATCTCACAAAATTGGAAAGCATGATTAGTCCATGTATGGGTGGTACATCTATGCTTGGTTCGATTTTAGTTCTAGTGGACACTATGAATTCCCCCATATGTACAAGCATTTCCCCCATGACATGGGCGTTAATAGTAGGCGTTTCTCTTCTTACTCCTTATGTGTGGTGGATGGACAATATAACTAGGAGAGGGGGCCCAAGTTTTTACTAACCGAGAAGAAGAGGATGGGGTTATATATGGTATGTTTTGTGGTCCTGCCAATAACAGAGAGTGAGAATAACATATCTAGGAGATTACTTGAGGAGGATTTTTTATTCAAATCCCCAATATAGTCGCGAATCTATTTAGGTTCTTTTGTCACAAGAGTGAGAAAAAGAGAGTCCATGAACTACCTTGGTAACCCAAAAAAGAAGAAAACAAATGTGGTTAGCAAGTTAGTGAACCTGCAAATTAGAATGAAAAATACAAAGGAATATAAGAATGACAAACAATGGAAACTAAATTAAGAAAACATTAACAAAGGATGCACGGAATTGAACACATGGAATGGTTACCCAATAGAACTGAATATTCGAATTGAGTGAACCAAGAGGATAAATATGGGACTATGAATCCCCTATTCCTTCCAAGGTAGGGATTTTTGATTCCTCAAAATCTAGAGCTATCACTCTCTAATGGTGAGTTAACAATGATGAAAAATTCCCAAATCTTATCTTCATAAGAGGTGTAAATATTGCATAGTTCTACACTCTCTCAAACTATGGCTCAAGGGAAACATGGATATCTCCAAGAGAATTTGAACATAATAACAATTCTATGGATTTCTTCTCTTCTTTGCATACCACGATCCTCTATTTATAGGAGGATGGAAATATATTTTACAACTAGCTAACAATGTGAATGTGCACGCATTCTGTTTGTTGCAAGAGCACAGATTTTTAGGACCATTTTGCATGATTTTCTATTATATTTCCAAACTGAATGTCATCATCCTATAATTATTGGTAGTATGTTGTACTTGTGCTGCCTATTTTTTCATCCATCGTCTGTATTTGTCTAAGCAATTTTTTGGTGATACCACCATGTATATGAGTGTGAGAGGGAGAGAGAGGGAGATATATAAGGGGAGGATAGAGAGGGAGAGTGAGAGGGAGACATAGAGGGGGGTTAGAGAGAGAGAGAGGTAGAGAGAGGTAAAGAGAGAAAGGGGGGATATTGGGGGAGAGCGAGGGAGGGGGATTCAAAGTGTGGGGAGAGAGGAGTAGATGTAGTAGAGAGAGATAATGGGAGGGAGGGGGAAATGAAAAATAATAAATAGGTTATAAGAGAATGTGCATGTTCAAAGGAATGTGTGCACAAACTTAAGAACATGTGTGTGTTCTTTTGAATTCAATTTTTTTTTGGCAGGATTGACAATGTGTATGCTGACTTGATTCCCTCGGATTTAGGTTTGGAATGACAAACCTAGTGGTTCATTCTGCAAATTGATAAAAACCTCAATTTGTGTGAATACATCTCTATATCTCTATTTTTGAAGTTATTTTTCTCTAGGCTACATAATTCAGTTATTAATGAAACTACATACATAGATAGAGTATGTTGAATTTTCAACAAGCTAGGCTTAAGCATGAAGTTCATTCCATTTTTATGATTTTACTTAAACCATAAACAATTTGTTGCAGAAACCAATATCACAAGAAGAAACACCATGCACAAGGACACAAGAACTATCCTGGGAAACACTTCTCAACAAGGGAAGAAAACTCAGCCACTACTTTTCTATATTCTTCAAGAGAAATACCTTCACCGCCATAAAACCTAGCACACAAAAGGGTGCTCACAAACCCTAGAATACTAGCGCCTAAGAGAGGTGTGCACTTTTCCCAAGAAGTAAGTACTTGGTGAAATTTCCAAACTCACACTTGTGATATGATTCCTCAATGGGGAATTTACCTTTATTTATATTAGACTGAAATTGTCAATAGTAGTGTCTATTGGCACAACAGGGCTGACCTCAATAACTCATAATATAATTAATAATTACCATATTAATTATCTTTTACATTAATTATTTTTCACTTTATGGTGGGGCTGACCTATACCCTTTACATAAAAAACGGGCTTACAGGTAAGTCTGACTTTTGTACAATATAACAAGGGATCTCATATACCCACTAGTGGTAAGCCACTACGGGCACATCTAGTTGTGCTCAACCATAGGGATTTCCACATCTCTATCTCACTGCATCTCACAGCAGAACCACACTCACTAGTGCTCAACCAATAGGATCATATTCACCTTTTCTCAGCCACATGAACATCCAAATCAACTAATCTCTTTCTCATTGTGTTACACAGGAGAAGCATATGGAGTATCACATCATCTCAAATCTCTACACAGAGGAGGCCAATACATCATTTCATCTCTGTCTCAGAATGATACACCCAACTCATGGGCTTCCCCACATAGCGGCACATAAGATTCCATATATGTCTTAGAGAGGAACCACATACCCAACTCATGGGATTCCCTACACAGGGGCACACAACATTCTGTCTCTGTCTTAGAGAGGAACCACACACCTAGCTCATGGGCTTCACCACCTCACACTGGGGCACAATGTTCCATCTCTGTCTCAGAGAGGAACCATACACCCATCTCATGGGCACACCCA
This sequence comes from Picea sitchensis, assembly GCA_010110895.2. Taxonomy (NCBI): domain Eukaryota; kingdom Viridiplantae; phylum Streptophyta; class Pinopsida; order Pinales; family Pinaceae; genus Picea; species Picea sitchensis. The sequence continues at coordinate 188,324 of SNQJ01S0019884.1, forward strand.
ACTCATGGGATCTCTCTCACCCCACACAGGGCCACACACAACGTTCATTCTCTATCTCAGAGAGGAACAATACACCCATCTCATGGGCACACCCAATTCATGGGTTCTCTCTCAGGTCGACTCACTTAGTCTTTGTCCTGGAGGATGTCTCATGCAGTTGTAATCATCAACATAGTTTACTATGTAGATTCCAAATATATAGTTTTTTTTTTTTTTTTTTTTAATTAATATTGTTTACTATTTTTAATCTATTTTCCTCTTTGCATATATCAAAATCCTAGAATACATTCCTCTTATTTTTTCTATAGTTTTTTTTTGGCTTAACCATTTCTAGGTTGAGTTATATGTCGCATTAAAGAAGACTGATATCTAGGATCTTAAAAAAAAAAAACTACTTTTATCATGTTAAGACCCTTTTAGCCTACATGAATAAAATATATTGTAATTTCAAGAATATATTGACTTTGATATTTAAAAAAATATATAAAATTAATATGATAAATTTTCAAAAAATACACCGCACTAGAAAAAATGTTTCTCTACAATTATACAAGTTTTTGGAATGAAATTCCATCGTTAAGGTGCTCAATACATGCATGAACAAAGATATATACCTTATATCTTGCTGGAAAAATAACATACCACTGTTAGAAAAAATCAAATTTCACATAGTTCTTCACAATTTCTATGAATACGAGTTGTATATTCGAAAAGATAATTCAATTTCCTATTTTTCATCTTACTAGACCGTATTCAAATTCATTGTAAAAGTACCTTGAATAATCCCTCCAAGTTAATAGGTTATTGTTGTTTTTCCATGTTAACATTGCCACTAAAAGTGTCAAGAGAGACCATCATTAGCTTGCACTCACCAGCAAGCGTTCCTAAAAAATACTAGTTGAAAAATGTGTATGGTCGGATGAGCATTAAGGCTTTAGGATTAAGAACGCGTGTGCCTTTCTAAGAAGGTGTTCTTGTGTGCCACTTTACTTGGCACCACATTGCAACTTTGTTTTTATCAATTTCATTTCTTTTCTTTGATTGCACATACAATATTATTAGTAAATAAATTCTTGATTATCTTAGATATAAACTCAGTGTGTCTTTGTTATTTTCGTATTTAAAAGAAATGTATTTATCAGAAATTATTTTGTGAAATTTTTCTGTGTAGTGTCTCCTTGTTATTTCAGAAGCTTGTTCAATTTTTTTATAGAATTATTATAGAATAGATTTATGAAAAAAATAATTATGATCATTCATTTACTAAAAAAATTACATTCATACAATGCCCACTCTTTGGAAATCCATCATCTATGTTTATATTTTAGTTTCTTCTGAAAATAATAGAACTTATCCATATATCCATATAGATTTAATTTACACATAGAAACACCAATTTTGACCTTTCTCTAGAGGATACTTAATTAAAATCAATCCAAATTTAATTAACAGGTCATTCACGAACTACAATCAAAGTGCACAGTACACAACAGAGAAAACTTGTGTGTCGTGTAGCTAATGAATTGCACGACAGTCTGAACTCACTCACGTGCACTGTGTAAAGAGAATATCTAGGAATGAAAAACTCAAAAAATGGAACTTGCAGCTAATGAATTGCATAACAGTCTAAACTAGCTCTCATGCACTACGCACAGAGAATCTCTAGCAATGAAAAACTTAAAAAATAAAAAATATTTCTTGCCTAACAGTAAGAGGTTGAGGAAGAGTAAAGTCTATTGTGGTGAATTATGAGGTGGGTTTAAATGCCTCAAATCCAACTAAAGGAAAAAATAAGAGATTTCTAACTTAAAAAAAAAAAAAATATTCCCTGCCTACAGCAAGAGGTTGAGGAAGTAAAGTCTATTGTGATGAATGATGAAGTGGGTTTAACATCTTAAATCCAACTAAGGAAATAAATATGAGATTTCTTCTCCGATGGGGTCACTATTTGGTTATGGGTGAGGCTGAGGAAGTAAAGTCTATTGTGATGAATGATGAAGTGGGTTTAACATCTTAAATCCAACTAAGGAAATAAATATGAGATTTCTTCTCCGATGGGGTCACTATTTGGTTATGGGTTAGTAATGTAAGGATGTACCAAATGAATTTAACCTAAATTTAAAATAAAATAATTCAAATGTAAAAATGAGAAAAGATAAGTTAATTGATTTTCTTAACAGGAGAATAAGATCGATTTTAATAAATAAAATAAAGATAACTTTTAATGAAACAAGAGAAGTCATATCTAAATGAAGGAGAATCCTTTTCAAATATAACACAATGACATTTCAAATATAACACAATGACAAGTAAACAACCAACACTATAGACTTCTCATGAGTAGGTTAACATCCATTCAATGAAAGATATGTAAAGTTTAAACCATTTAAGTCCTCTTTACTTAAAAAAAAATTAATATATATTATAGGTTATTCTTGGAGAATACCATGTATGGGAAGCGAAGATGTTTTCCGAATTATTTCATAGAATTTTTTTTAATAACTTCAATACCTCATTATAAATAGTGGAAAGCACATGAAATAGGTTTTGCATGTTAACAAGATTTACCTAATCATAAATAGTGGAAAAGCACATGCAATAGGTTTTGCATATTAACAAGATTTATTGCAGATGATATATCTTTCATCACGTACATAATTTGACTTTAATTTTAAGTAAATAAATAAATATTATCATGTCATTACATCATATGAGGTATTGCATAAGTATACTATTTATATAAAAATTATAAAATAAAAACATCATGATGTGTAATAATATATCACATTTATATATAATACCAATTTATTGTTTTATTTTTTTAAAATAAAAATGAAAAGACTTATATTTCATTTTAGTTGATTAACATAAACATAATAATATATCACATTTATATAGACTTTAGCTAGGTGGAGGGGATTTCTTGTTCCATAAACAAAGAATTATACACTCTCTTGTCTCATAAACAAAGAAGTTTTATATACTAATTTGGTCACTGGTTAATCTGTGACATCGTGAATTCATCCTTGTCCTTGTCGTCATCGTCATCTTCATCATCACTAGAAATACATGTATTATTACATCATCATCGTCATCGTCGTCGTCATCATCATCATCATCATCGTCGTCATGGTCATCATCATCATCATCATCATCATCATCATCATCATCATTATTACTACATCTACATGTTTGTCATGGTCGTCATCGTCATCATCATCATCGTTGTCGTCCTCGTTGTCATCATCATCATCTTCATCATCGCTACAACTACATGTATTATTACGTCGTCTTTATCATCATCGTCGTCGTCGTCATCATCATCATCATCATCATCATCATCATCACTACAACTACATGTATTCGTCGTCATCGTCATCATCTTCATCATCACTACAACTACATGTATTCGTCGTCGTCATCATCATATTCATCATCACTACAACTACATGTATTATTACATCGTCGTTGTCCTCATCATCATCATCATCATCATCATCATCACTACAACTACATGTATTATTAAGTCGTCCTCGTCGTCCTCGTCATCATCATCTTCATCGTCACCACAACTACATGTATTATTAAGTCATCGTCATCATCATCATCATCATCACTATTACTACAAATACATGTATGTCGTCGTCATCATCGTCATCGTCCTCATTGTCATCATCATCATCGCTACAACTACATGTATTATTAAGTCATTGTCATCCTCGTCGTCATCATCATCTTCATCATCACTACAACTACATGTATTATTACGTCATTGTCGTCGTCATAATCATCATCATCATATTCATCATCACTACAAATACATGTATTCGTCATCGTCATCATCACTACAGCTACATGTATTATCACATCGTCATCGTCATCGTCATCATCATCATCACTATTACTACAACTACATGTATGTCATCCTCATCGTCGTCGTCATCATCGTCACCGTCCTCGTTGTCATCTTCATCATCACTACAACTACATGTATTATTAAGTCGTCCTCATCCTCATCCTCATCATCATCTTCATCATCACTACAACTACATGTATTATTACGTCGTCGTCGTCGTCGTCATCATCATCATCACTACAACTACATGTATTATTATGTTGTCGTTGTCGTCGTCGTCGTCGTCGTCGTCGTCGTTGTCGTCGTCGTCGTCGTCATCATCATCATCATCATCATCATCATCATCATCATCATCATCATCATCATCATCATCATCATCATCAAGTTTTTAACTACTTTCCAGTATCAAGAAAATCCAACACAAAATTAAATATATTGAATATTAATACAACTAAAACCCACGGTGCAGTGGTTGTAGGACCCCGGTGTAGTGGATGTAGGTTGGTGTTATCATCATCATCAACTAGTTTTTAACTACTTTCCAGTATCAAAGAAAATCCAACACAAAATTAAATATATTGAATATTAATATAAATAAAACCCACGGTCTAATGGATGTAGGATCCCCGGTGTAGTGGATGTAGGTTGGTATTTTTTTCCATTTTAATTAGATTCCGAGTCATGCTGGCGTTACTTTCTCTGTTCTAAAATATGTATTGAAAATCGACATATCATTTCATTTTGGCGAACGCAAAGCAGAAGGTCCTGTCTTTTTTCAGCTGATCCCAACAGCATATGTAATCGAATTTTGATTTAAATTTAAAATGTACAAAATTAAAATATTTAAATCTAAGGATCAGTTAACTCTCTCGGACGATGGTGATCGATCGAAACCATTGCCGCCTGTGTTTAAACTGGTGTGTGGGCAACACAATGATTTTGAATTCAAATAGAATTATTATTTAGTGAAAACAAATAGGATATGCAATTGTGTACCTTATTTAGTGAAAAAATAGTAAAGAACGTCGAGCAAGCTCTGACCCCGATAGAATCTAGCTATTGATCCAAGCTGCATTTTAACTTTCACTGTTCATAGTTTTTATTTTCCGGTAAAATATATCATATTTTAGTTATAAAAGAGTAATGTTTGTATTGCAGTAAGACCTAAAATTATTTTTCATTGGTTAAAATCTCTTTGAAACATTTTAATTACCATACTCAGAGGTATTAAGAGTGGAAGTCTATCCCTATTAAGTACCACCAGCTAGTTATTTTAAGTAAAGTGGTTTTCCCTGAGCCTTCACTAATAGTAGCCAATAATAAATGTCCTCACTGTTGATTAACGACTAAGTTTTGATAGGTTTTATCACCTTCCCACCAAAAATCTAAAAACAGTGTAATAATGAATAAATTAGTTAATGAGAAAGTTTAGTAGTTAATTTCAACCGTAAATAAAATAAAATATAATAATCATTTAACCAATTCCAGGATGTCAGAGAAAATGGAAAAAGTAAAGCCTAAAAGGATTAAAAAAAATTGAAATTTCAAAATATAAAATCCATGTTAGGTTAGACAACCAACCAGAATAAATGTGTAACCCCCTCCAATAATATTTTAAAGCATTAAAAAAAGCAGCTCTAAAAAGTCAAAGAAAATGAAAGAGGAAGATCTGTTGAACGAACAAGAACAAACGTGTTAAGCCCATTTAAGAAAACCGATTCCAAGAGAATATAGACCATAAAAAAAAACCTAAAATATGTTAGGTTATGCAAACAAGAACAAACGTGTTGATTATTATTGAACTGTAATACCGTGACTTAAACGGCAAAACTGAGAAGTGTGAATCGATTAATGTCGTCATCTATATATGCGTAAGCACGAATCTTATTTTAATGTCGGAGAACATGAATTGAGCTCTCATTCGACATGATTACTTAGGATAAAAACGTTACAATTAAATTCGTTAATATTTTTGGGTATCATTTTTTATCTTGGTAAAGAATTAGAGGTAGGATTTTCTGTGAGAGAATAAGAAAAAACTTATGCTGTATGTAATTTTTCATTTTTAAAATTAATAGATTGGATTATAATATATTAATCACTTTTTATTTAAATGTGGTTGTTAATTGACCATTAACATGTTTAGTTTAGGATAATAGACCATTAATATATTAATATATAATTAAGGTATTAATCAATATATTAATAAATAATTAATGTACTAACTAATTTAAATTATAAATATATAAATAAAAGTATTAATGTACTAATTAAGTCTTAGTGGACATTAATCATCATCATCACTAAAATATTAATATATTAATTAATTGAAAGGTAATTAATGCATTAATTAATTACTAAATTAAAGTTGTCTCTAAATTAAATTATTAATACATTACAAGTATTAATTAATTAATATAATAATACATTACTAATTAATAGATTACTAAAGGAATAGTACATTACTAAAATTACATTAACACACTAATAAATTAATACATTAATGATATATTATTAAAAAATTAATAAATTAATAACACATTATTACATTAATCCTTTAAATTATTATTTACTTAATTAATACATAAAGAAAATATTATTAATTAATACATTAATAAAGTATTAAACTATATTTGTATATTAATAAAGCAATAAGTAACTAAAGTATTAATACATTAATAATGTATTAATATATTGATGTGATAATACATTAATGGCTATGAAAATATTAATGTAATAATTAATTAATATATTAATGTAATATATGTATTAAAGTATTAATAATACATTAATACATTAAAGTAATAAAGTATTAGTAATACATTAATAAAGTAAGAATACATTAAAAATACATTATTACATAAATACAAAACATTGACCATGACGATGGTTAAGAGTGATACACTATGGTTCACCATGAGTATGGTTGATTATGGTAAACCATGACTCCATGGTTGACCATGATTGTGACTATGGTTGACTATGATTAACAGTAATCATGGTTGAGTATGGTTGATTATGCTTGACCGTGACCATAGTTAATGCCAATTAACGATGCCCATGACAATGACTATGGATGGTAATGAATATGGTTGACTATTCATGGTTGACCATGATCATGACCATGGCTATGGCGGACCACAAATGACTATGCCCATGAGTATGTGTGACCATGGACAATCATGGTAAACCATGGTTGTCCATGACTAGCATCATGGTTAAAGGTGGTTGACCTTAGTTGACCATGACAAGGGGTAATTATGGTTGACCATGAGCATGGTTAACTTTCGTAAACCTTGGTTAATTTTGGTTTACCATGATTGAATATGGTTGACCATGGTTGACCATGACCATGACCATGGTTGACTATGGTTGACCATGGTTGACAATAGTTAACCATGGTTGACAGTTGTTGTCCATGACAATGACCATGACCATGGTTAACCTTGGTAGACCTTGTTTGAATTTCGTTTACCATGGTTCACTATTGTGGACGAAGACCATGGTTGACCATGACCATGCATGATAATGTCAACCATGAACATGGTTGACTATGATAAACTATGGTTGACTAATGTAGATCATGAACCCATGGTTGACCATGACCATGTTCAATATGCTTAACCATGTCAATGGTTTCTTATAGTTAACCATGACCATGAGTGACGATGATAATGTCCATAAACATGGCTAACTTTGGTAGACCTTCATTGACTTTGGTTTACTATGGCTCACCATGACCTTGCTTGACCATGACCATCATTACTTATGGTTGAAATTGGTTGACCATACCTGTGGTTATTTATGGTTGACCTTTTCTTACCATGACCATAGTTAATTAAGGTTGGCCATGACCATGGTCGACTTCAGTAGAACTTGTTTGACTTCGATTTACTATCATTGACTATGGTTGAGCATGGTTGAAATTAACCATGGTTGACCATGGTTGACAATGGTTAACCATGGTTTACAGTTGTTTTCCATGACACTAACCATGACCGTGGTTCAATTTGGTAGACCTTCGTTTACTTTGGTTTACTATGGTTGGATATGGTTGACCATGGTTGAGCATGAAATTAACTATGGTTAACCTTGGTTGAGCACATTATGATGCCCATGGTTGATCGAGATTATGGATGACATTCATCATAGTTGGCCTTAACTATGACTATGGTTGACCATTACGTTAACCTTCACCATGATTGATCATGGTTGACCTTCACCATGCTTGACTATGGTTGACCATGACCATACTTGACTATGGTTGACATGGGATGACTATGGTCGATCATGCCCATGGATGACCTTCACAGACCTTGTGGAGTTGATTATGGTGGGCCATGTTGATTATGTTTAACCAAGGTTTACTATGGCACTATCGAATTATAGTGGAGACCATGTTTTATCTGTGATGTTGCTAAATTGGGTTCTTTTCATCACATAACATCGTAATGTTATGGCCATCACATTGTGACGTACGATTTTTGTTTGTCACATTATCGGGTTGGAATAGGTATGTCACATTTCGACACTAGGTAATGTTTGTCAAATTGCGATGTGGGGAAATGTTAGTCTCATTGTAATGTTGTGTTATGTTTGACACATTGCAACATTGGGTGTGTACATCACATTGTGACAATCGGTTATGTTCACTGCGATGTTTGCAAATGTTTGTCACATTGTGATGTCAGAATATTTGCGTCAGATTATAATGTGAGGACATGTTCATCAAATTGTGATGACAAGGAAATATTCGTCACGTTCTGATGACCAGGCTGTGTTTGTTACATTGCGACATGATAGTGTTTGTCAGATTGTGATGTTACTATATTCATCACATGATGACAATAAGGAAAGGCTAGTCACATTGCGACAATAGGGAAATGTTCATCATTTTTTGGTGTTGCATTGAACGCCAAATTGTGACGTTACAAAGTTTGTCGCAATGTGACAACAAGAATATGCTCGTCACATTACGACTACAAGGGTATGTTCATGACATTGTGACATTACATTTTTTGTCAAAATGCGACATTACTATGTTCGTCACATTGCGACAAAAGGGAAGTCTCTTCAGATTCCAATAATAGGGCAATGTTCATCACATAGCGACATTGCATTGATTGTCAGATTATGACATTACTATGTTCATCACATTGATGTTAATATGTTTGTCACATTTCAACATTACTATGTTTGTCACATTTCAACATTACTATGTTCGTCAGGTTACAATGTTGGGAAATGTTCATGACATAGAGAATTTATGTTTTCCACATTGTGACGTTGGGATACAATAGTGACAGTGTGATGTTCGACTAATTTTGAGACATACAAATGTTGGGAAATGTTCGGCACATCGCAGCATAGGGAAATGTTCATCACAATGTGACAAAGTGAAATATTCTTGATATTTTAATGTTTGGCCATGGGAATCACTTTGCAATTTTCATGTAGGGATATGTTGGGTTCAATCTCCTTGTGACATTACACCAGATAGCCTGTTCATTTATGGTTATCTGAAATAGATAAAGTCATTACAAGTTACGTTAAATTGAGATGTTCGAGAATGGTGATGTTTCATTCTAATATTCAACAAGGATGGCTTATAAGGAAATGGTGTGTTCCTCAATTGTTACATCCGATTGCGACATACATCAAGGGTTGGGTTATGTTGCAAGGATTATATCAACATAACTGTGGATAACATGAGAAGGCTATGGTTTCTCATGATTAACTATGGTAGCCCATGGGTGTCGATGTCACTATGGTGGAGCAAGGTTCGCTAAGGATAAGTATGATATGTTACATTGAGATGTTTATGTTGATTGAGTTATATCGAATTTTTACATTCCTAATTATGTTGCAAATGAGACATTTGAGAATGGGTTTCTTCATCTAGGACATTCCAATATGTAATGTCACATTGCAAAGTTCATATTTTATTATTATTGTGAAATGGTATCGTCACTGGTTTTTGTCAAATTGCAATGTTCATGGATGGTTCTATAACTTTATTTTTTTCCTTCAAGGTTGTATTGGGGAATGGAGAAGTTTTTAGTATGGTCAAGATAAATTTTATAAAACACTGTCCCATTTTAAGAGTAACAAAATAGGAGGATGAGTTAATGAAAATGGCACATTATAAGAGTTATAATCAAGCATATCGATGAATTCAATGTCAATATTATTGCATAATGAGAGACTTTAATAGTAATATTTAAGAGGTTCACTCTAAAAGAATGTGATATAGCCGCATGATTTAAAAGTGAAAAATTGATTGCCATTAACTTAACATTATTTCAGAGACGTCAATAGGAATATATTTTTTGTTTGAAGTTGGTATTGTAGTTTACATTGAAGAGTGTGTCACGTAGCCACATTTAGAGAGAAATAATTTTACGAGGTTGACATATTGTGACATTTTAAAATTAAGTCATATTGTGACATTTTAAATGTAATAAGATGAATAACTTGAGTGGAATGAGCCATATTGAGAGTTATTGGATTGTCTTCCCATTTAGGAATAAACTATTCATCAAAATTTTATATTGTTTAAGAATAAAATATTCGTAAAAAATATATAACATTGATTGTATTCAAACATTATAACTCATGGTGTTTAATGTTGCTATGAAGATTTAAATGTAATGATGTTTATTAATGGTATAAAGATTTAAATTCCCTATTTCCTCAAGAATTATATTTATTATTTAGTCAATATTGACATTATACTTATGTAATATTATTAACATTAATGTCACATAACACTATTAACGAAACATCTTCAACTTAATACTATTAACATTAATATTAACATTAATGTAACATTATTAAAAATATATTATGTAACATTATCATTATTAAGATTATTAATGTAACATTATTTTAATATTAATGTGTCATTAATGTAACATTATTAATTAAGTAGATACTTACATAACATTAATATCATTAATTATAAAACTAATGTTATATAGTTATTAGAAACACAATTATTTATATATAAAAATAAAAAAAGTTTACAAGGAAAATGTTAAAATATTTTATTTTAAGTTGTTTGAAATTATTACATCTAATTATTAAATTATTGAATAAATAATAATATCTACTATTACTATATTATTATATATTTATTTATTCCTTCCTATATCATTACTATATTTTTTTTTTGTATTACTATATTTATTCATTATTATTATTATTAATGCATTTTACATTAGTAGTAGTATATTATTACAATATGATATTATTATATTAGTTTAAAAAAATAATAATATTAAATTGATACATTAATAATATTACTACGAGAATTTTTAATAATATGATGATTATATATTAATGTTAATAAATGATCATATATTTATTAGCATCCATGGGATGGACACATTTATAAAATAAATAATTAATTTTGTAGGGGATACATTTAGGGTTTAGGGTTAAGGATGGATATTTAAGAGATTAACACTAATTCCAAAAATATCTTCATACAAAACTATAATTTTTTTTCAAAATTTTGTCAAAAACATTAGCTTGAAATTTAATTACTCTCTCACACTTATATTATTTTAACTATCCAATTAAATCTACAAAACTTTAAAAAATGATTAAATTTATTAAACATATTTTTTTAAAGTTTAAAATATTAACTATTCAACTTTATTTGTTGTAGAACTTTAATAAATTATACTTTATAAATTTATTAAACCTTATTAATTGTTTCCTTGAATAAATAGTAAAACCCACTATTACTATATTATTCAATGTTTATGTATTACCTTGGATAAATAGTAAAACCTATTACTACTATAGTATTTTATAGTTATTGCTAGATTATTATATTTATTCATTGTGATTAATGTGTTATTGCTATATTATTTTGTATTTATTTAGTATTGTGTTGATAGATTACTATATTTATTCATTACTATTAATGCTTTTTACATTAATAGAGTATTAGCACATTATAAAATTAATACATTAATAATATAAAATTATTTTTGAACATCAATATTACATTAATTTTAAAAATTAATAATATATTACATTTAAACATTAACAATATTAATTTACTTTCAAGATTATTAATAATATTATTTTGAGAATTAAGATTATTAATATATGATGATTAAATATTAATGTTAATAAATGGTCAATGTTAGTATTTAGGATTAGGGATAGGTTTTAGTTTAGGATTCAAATTTATGAGAAAAGACATGTAACTAATAATGTAAAAATAAACTTTACACAAAATGCATAAAGTAGTTGATATTATTGATAATAAACTCTATCATGCTAGGCTAGTCATTTTTTCATTGATAATAAACTCTAATACTATTCAGAATAAAGTAATTGATATTATTGATAATAGGAGGACTCCTTTCAATTGTGATACAAAGGGTAGATCAAATGGCTTCCATCTACGTGTCTAACTGATGTGGATAGTGATTAAATTCTTTTTGTATTTTGATGATTGTTCACCCCTACACTCGAAGTGCAGTTTGAAAATTAACACTTTAGATTGACAATGAAGGGAGTACACAGAAGAATAACTCAACGTTGCATGCATTTTATTTAATTATTGTGCGGAAATCAGTGCAAGGGACTTAGCCCTTACCTTCCTACTCTAACTTATTTCTTTTCGCTTTCCAATATAGTTATTCATAATGTACAGGTTCAAAAGAATGCAGACACATAAATATATTAATAATGTACAAGTTAAAAACAAATGTGAACACATAAATTACATATCATTTTAATTTTATAGATAAGTGAATATGATTGTGATAACTCTGAAAAATTTAATTACATATCATTTTAGTTTTATAAATAAGTGAATACGATTGTGATAACTCATAAAACTTGGTCAAATTATAGACTGTACACTGCACATTACACAGTGACATGAGCCATTGATTACTGAGATCCAACTTTAATGGTCGATTGCATGAGAAATGAGACAAACTCCCAACAACTTGATAGTATGGATAATCTTTCAAGGAAAGGGAATCTATGTTGTGTACTTAATCATAATGAATTATAGGATTTACTCGTACGATAGATGATAGATTATATATATGCTTTATTTTGGTCCTTGATTATATATATATATATATAATCATCATAAATACATAATGGTTATAGATTTACTTGTACGATAGATTATATATATATATATATATATATATATATATAATCTATTTTTTTTTTTTTTTTTTTTTTTTTTTTTTTTTTTTTAATTATATATATATATACTAAATCTTGGGACAAAATAAAGCACCTATATTGAAGATGATAACTCAAGTATCAACACATTAAGGCTTCCAATAACAATGTAACCTATATCTGGATGTTTATGTTATTTGGATTCCAAATTTGTCAAATAATCATATGTACATTAAAAATTTAGCCTAATCAGGAGAAAACCATACAGTGTGTTGAAGAGATAGATTATATATATATATATATAAAATCAAGGACCAAAATAAAGCACCTATATTGAAGATGATAACTCAAGTATCAACACATTAAGGCTTCCAATAACAATGTAACCTATATCTGGATGTTTATGTTATTTGGATTCCAAATTTGTCAAATAATCATATGTACATTCAAAAGTTGGCCTAATAACATCATACAACGTGTTGAAGAAGTGATAAAGCTATCCAAAGGTCCTTTGAAGAAGTGATAAAGCTATCCAATTCTGATTTATATACCAAGTTCTATATGTAGCAGGTTCAAAATGCACGAACGATAGTAACAGGTTTGAAATGGATGAGCGATCTAGGGAAACAACAACGATCAAGGAACAAGATAGATATGGAGTTATCCAACGATCGAGGTTATGCAATGAATTTTGTTTATGAATTTTCAAACGCAGGTTAAGTGAAACGGCTAAGATTGGGAGTGGAGATAAATAACCAGCCACACAAATAATTAAATGAACAAGCCACGCAAATAATTAAATGACAAACTAATGAAAAGATAAATGGCAAGCCACATACTAGAGGGAAGAGGTAATGAAAAATATGTTACAAAAGGAGGCGGCCATGCCACTCATCGATATGGGAGGTGGTAAAATGTAAGGATAGGCCATGTGCCATAGCTAAATGTTAAAACCAAAGAAGTAATTGTTAAGTAAAAAGGTAAATGAAGAGGTAAATGTTAGAATTGAGGTAATATTTATTTTTATTTTGTAAATTATGTTATGTGGAAATTGATAATGAAAAAGTAAACATGATGAATGTATGATTTCATAAATGTAAGGAAGGGAGTTACTTCTCGCAATTTTATTCATTGATTTGGATGTAAGACTAAGAATATGCCAACATCTTCAATTTTTGTCCATCAGATTAAATTTTGTAATTAAAAAGATGATTATGCTACTCTTTTGCTACATCAATCTCATTTTCCTTTGAATCTTCCACTTTTCGCAACAATCCTTCATAGAGTTTGTAGGCTAGCTTCGCACCCTATTTTGCTTCCCCTTCTAGCTCCATATATATTATAGATATGAATAAAGATTATATGTTAGAAGAATTGTCATGTTATAACTTAAATAAAATTAATAGCATGAGATAGGAAAAAGAGTAATTAAGTACACATGACACTTGATTTATCATGGAAATCTTAAATCGAGAAAACCAGTACCTAATAGATTTATTTGATTTGGTCAAACGACAAAGTCATATCAAAGATGACCAATCAAAGAATCTTAAAATGAACGTTTCAAGTTTTTAAGTAGACTTCATCCCATCAAATACCATGGGAAAAAACATGGGTTACCAAAACCAGACTCATTTAATGACTATTATCTTCAACTCTAAGACCGAGTCAAATTAACTTAACAATCTTCCTTTAAAATTGACTTGGGGTAATTATCCTACATGGTTCATCAACACATTAGACTTCTTCTTAATGAGAACTTGGTCCAAGCCATGTCACATTAGACTTCTCCTTAATTAGAACTTGGTCCCAACCATCTAAAATTCTTATATTACTTCATACATTCTCCCCTTTAATTGAAGATTCAACTTCTCTCATTCAACATCAAGCTACCATACCAATAAACCTCCCACTCTCATAGCTATCCAAGTGGTTTATTATACAACTTGATGCCACACCCTCTCTATGCATAAAAGGGATACACTTCTACATGATTACATGTGTCACTAAACTAATGCATCTAGCATTCAATAATAGGGCTTACAAAACACCTTGGGAAATCAACTTGCCTATGACTAAGCTTTACAAATTAGATCAAAAATCTTATGGGGTGTGTACAAAATTGATCATGCACTCCCTTCTTCTCAAAAACACATATGCATCATTACATCATTTCAATTCATGTACAACAAGCATTTAAAATTTCTCTACAACAACACCAAGGTTACCATTTCTCTTTGTTACCAATTATATGCCCAAAATATAGGCCCACTAACATCATTCCCATCTCATCACCATTGCCATTACTTTGACCAAATGCCAAAATCAATCTTGTTAAGAAAGAAACCCAAATTCATGTCATTTCTCATATGTATCTGTGTGGGGGCACTATGGTTTCCGAATATAGGGTCACGTGCCATGGCATCCATGGTTGAACCCATCTCAAAACAAATTTCAAATGGTCACCAAGAGAATCCAAGTCTAAAGCCTCCACTAAGCAACACCCATCTGACATAGTTGCATCTAACATGACCATGCCTCAAATTATCATGGATCAAGCTTCAAACCCTATCACGTTGCACCCTCAATGAATCTATTATTGGGGGAATTCCCCCTGGAGGTAGTTATGGTTTGGGGGGTAGTGGTCCTTCTAGTTATACCTTTGTTCCTAGGATATTCCCCCTTGGGGGTAGTTATATTTTGGGGATTAGTGGTCCTTCTAGTTATACCTATGTTCTCACGGGTATTCCCCATAGGGGAAGTTTTGTTATAGGGGGTGGTTCTCCTTTCGGATACAATTTTGTTCCTTGGGTTTCTTCCATTGGGGGAATTTATGGTGTGGAAAGTGGTAATCATTTAGGGAATACCTTTGTCCCCAAATACAATCCTCTTGGAGGCATGTGTGGTCCTCGAAGTGATAATGTTTCTAGGAGCGTCGTTTTCCCTAAAGGCCATCTTCTTGGAGGAATGTATGGTCCTAAGGGTAGTAATTTTCCTAGGAGTTCTATCATCCCTAGGTACAATCAAATTGGGAACAACAATACTTTTGGAAACCAATATTCCACCAAAAACATGAATATGGGGGGACCTAAGTGTCCATATGTTCCACAACAATCCTCATGTTTTAACCATAATTCATTTTCCAACATGCCATTTCCTTTATTAGAAACATTAGAATTCCTGGACTTTTCATGGTTATTAAATGACCCCATTCATCACAACCCATTATGGTTAGCTATTCCCATTAAACTACCATTAGATATTCCAAAGTTCGATGAGGAGAAGACCTATCAACTCACATCATAACTTACCAATTGTGGAACTCATCCAAATTGTTAATGGATGATCACCATTATACTATGTATTTTCCATAGAACCCTAACCAAAAGTGACACAAAATGGTACATCGAACTTAAAGACACTTCCATCGATAATTTTAACACCTTAACTATGGTGTTTCTAACACACTTTAAATTGTTGATTATTTATGAGACCGTGACATATCTATTGACAAATATGCACCAGGATATCTCTAGCCACATTTCTAATCACATTTATGAGTGGAGGTGGCAATGTAAGATAATCAAAGCTAAGATTATTGACCGAATTTTCACGGATTGGTTTACCAAGTCTTTGTTGCCCCATCTCCAAGGATGCAACAATGGTAGGGGATGTTATTGGATAGAAATACATCCTACATACCTATCATTTAGACATGATTTAACTTAAGAAAAAAAGAATGAAAATCGACTCCCAACACCTAGAGATTGGGGAGCCAAAGCCAAGATTAGTTCAAATTAATCAATGAGAAATACAAAGTATATATATGATGCCATACAATTTAGAAATGATTTTAAATGGTTGGAAACTAATCCTTCACAACTAATCTCCATTATATATAAGTCTCCCCTTTAATGGAGAAAGGATTGACATACACACCTAACATATCTCTAAACACTTCAAATTTGATCTTCCCAAGAGGCTGAGTAAAAATATCAACAACATTTTCACTACTATTACAATACATTAAATAAATGTCATTAGATTGCATCTTTTCTCGAACAAAATGAAACTGAGTATCAACATACTTTGTCCTTAAATGTTAAAATTAATTATTTTTGAACTTGATTGAGGTTTGGTTATCACATTTGATTATCGTAGCTTTCCTTTGTTCTTCTCCAACATCTTGAAGTAGTCTTATCAACCAAACAACTTCACAAGTTGTTTCACACAACACTTTATATTTTTCCTTAGTGGATGACAAAGATACAATAGGTTGCTTCTTACTGCTCCACGAAACAATCCTGGATCCAATGCCAAAGGCATAACCTATAGTAGATCTTCAATCATCTAGATTTCCAACCCAGTCCGAATATGAGTAACATGTTAGCTCAACATCGAATGAATCAATATATTTAATACCATAATCAATTGTGCCTTTGAGATACCTTAGTACCCCTTTCGCTACATTCCAATGGATTTCTAGAGGTTTTTCCATAAACTGACTTAACACACTAATAGAGTATTCTATATGAGGTCTAGTTATAGTGAGATAGTTCAATCTTCCCACCATCTGTCTATAAATTGTGCCATTTACCTCCTTCAAACCATCATCACAGTAAAGTTTCGTATCATGTTGCATTGGAACATAAGAACATTTACACTTATCCATTTTAAACCTCTTAAGTAATTCTATGACATATTTACCTTGAGACACAAAGGTTTGACCAGCATTTATCCAAAATTCAATACCTAGGTAGTAATGTAACTCACCAAGATCTTTCATTTCAAATACCTATGACATCTGCTTCTTAATTCCACTAATCAATTTTTTTGAATTTCCTATAATAATTAAATTATCAACATATAAGGAAATAAATACAACACTCCCCTTTTCATCAAAGTTGGTATACAGATTTGGATCACTTTTGCTCCTCATAAAACCCTGATGAAGAAATAAGGAATCTATCTTCTCATACCATGACCTAGGTGCATGTTTCAGTCCATACAATGCTTTCTTTAATTTACACACTAAATGTTCCTGACCACTTTTCACAAACCCCTCTAGTTGAGTAAGGTAAACCTCCTCCTTTAATCACCATTCAGAAAAGAAGACTTTACATCTAATTGGTGAAGCTTCCAATGGTATCTTGTAGCTGGTGCAATAAACATTCTTATAGTGTTTAATTTAGATACTGGTGCACATGTTTTTGCATAATCAATGCCCTCTTTATGTGAATACCCTTTTTCCACCAATATGGATTTATATTTATATATACTACCATATTCTTTGAATTTAGGTTTGTATATCCATTTAGATCCTATGAGATTTTTATCTTTAGGCAATTCAGTCAATTCCAAGTTTTGTTTTTCATTATAGAGCCATATTGTTCCTCCATTTTTTTTCTCCACTCTGCATGTTCACTAGCTTCATTAAAACTCATGGGTTCTATGACATTAAAAATATTACTCATTAGGGAATAATATTTATACTTTTCACGTGGACGAATCTGTCGTGAAGATCTTCTCAATTGGTTGGTTACTTCTTCTCCAATTTGTAAAGATTCTTCTTTAGTGGTGGATGTATCCATGTCACTGGGTGCATTTTCCTGCTGTTGCTTCTCTTCTTTGACCTCCTCATCTTCAAGAAGTACCTTCCATCCTTCATTATTGTTGTCTTCATTGTTTCCTTATTCTTGTTCATGGAAGATTACATCTCTACTTGCAAACAATTTGTGAGTAGATGGATCAAACAGTTTATATGCTTTAAATTCTAAACAGTACCCTAGATAAAAATACATTTGATAGATTTATCATCAAGATTATACTTCTTGTTCTCCGTTGGAATATGTGAAAAATCCTTACGCCGAAATATCCTCAAATTATTAACTATTGGTTTAGAATAATACAAGGCTTCAAAATGATTTTTATTATCAATACACCTTGTTGGACTTGTATTATTTAAGTAAGAAATAGTTCTAATGGCCTCAACCCAAAAATAATTTGAGATTTCTTACCTTTCATCATACTTCGTGCGCACTCCACCAGAGTTATGTTTTTCCTTTCTGCAACTTCGTTCTACTGTGGAGTGTGGGGTACTGTAAATTGTTGTACTATTCCATTATCTTTTCAATACTTGATGAAGTCCCCCAATTTGTACCCCCCCC
>SNQJ01S0019884.1:207521-222392 GCA_010110895.2 Picea sitchensis
TGAAGTTTGGAGAAATGCAGGCCAAACTTTTGTTTGTCAGAGTAAGTATATCAGAGAAATACTTAAGAGATTTAAAATGGATTAGTGTAAGTCTTCTATTGTTCCCATGCAACATAATGTGAAACTGTCTTGTGATGATGGTTCAAAGGAGGTTAATGGCACTATGTATAGACAGATGGTGGGTAGTCTGAATTATCTCATCACAACCAGACCTGATATTTCATATTTTGTGAGTGTGTTAAGTTAGTTCATGGTGAAACCTCATGAAATCCATTGGAATGCAGCAAAGGCAGTACTCAGGTATCTAAAAGGTACACTTGATTATGGTATTAAATATACAGATGCATCTAATGTTGAGTTGACAAGTTATTCAGATTCTGATTGGGCTAGCAATCTAGATGATCGAAGATCAACCACTGGATATGCTTTCAACATTGGATTTGGGGTTGTTTCATGGAGCAGTAAAAAACAACCTATTGTATCTTTGTCTTCTACTGAAGCAGAATATAAAGCCTTGTGTGCAGCAACTTGTGAAGTTGTTTGGTTAAGAAGACTTCTTCAAGATGTTGGAGAAGAACAAAAAGAAACTACGATGATCATATGTGACAATCAAAGTTCAATCAATATTGTGAAGAATCTGATTTTTCATGCAAGGACAAAGCATGTTGAAGTTCAGTATCATTTTGTTCGAGAAAAGTTGTAGTAAAATGAAATAACTCTTGTGTATTGTAACACTAGTGAAAATTTTCTGATATTTTCACTAAGCCTCTTTGAAAGATTAAGTTTGAACTGTTTAGGGAGATGTTAGGTGTAGAAGTCAATCCATTCTCCATTAAGGGGGAGACTTGGAAATAATGGAGAAAGCACCAGCTATAAGCACCAGTTATAAGCTTCAGTTGTGAGAGCTTCAGTTGTGAGAGTCAGTGGTAGGCGTGTCAAGAGTCAGTTCTTAGTGAAGAGTCTAGTTGTCTTTGGTTTGCATGTAACCGACTCGGTAGAGTCTTTTCCTATATAAGGATGTAATCCGTCTTCATTTAATAATACATAAGTGAGCATAGCCTCACCGTGTGTGTTTTTTGCATATTTTATCTTCCTCCTCCAGTTGTGATACCAACTTAAGAAACAAAGAATGAAAACCAACTCTGAACACTTCAAGACCGGGAAAACAAAGCCAAGCTTCATTCAAATTAATCAATGAGAAATACAAAATATATATATGATGCCATATAGTTTAGAAATGGTTGAAAACTAATCCTACGCAACTAATATCCATTATCTCTAAGTATTTACTCTCAATGGGGCACTCTATACAATATTGTGAGGCTATTGACGGATCCTCACAAGTCCACCCGGGGACCACATGCCAATGGCGTAGTGTGTTCAGTTTCCAGTGCATATGTGGGCCAATTGGCGAGTCAATTGGGACATTTGAACATCACATCCAATCAAAAAACCATTGCACCCACCGCTCAAATTGCTAAAGTTCCCATTCAAATCTCCAATGTGAATTTTCTGCAGTCCACGCAACCAAATAATACTTAGAAACCTAAACGAAAGAAGAAAAACAAGGAAAATAATTCTAACAATGAATGTGGAACTTCTGAAACCCAAAACAATCTCAGTGTAGGAACTAAGGAGAAAAAGAAGAATAGGTTCACTTACAATATTTGTGGGGAGAACTATCCTACACTAGTGTCCAAAAAATGAATGAAATTCATGGGTACTTCACCCGAAAGAAAGCTCCCCAACAACTTGTTGTTTTGTCCCATCCATTTCCTCCCCATCCATAGCTAATGAATTGCATGACCGTCTAAACTAAACTCTCGTGCACCGTGGAAAAGGAATCTCTAGGAATGAAAAACTTAAAAAATGGAACGTGGAGCTAATGAATTGCAGGAGAGTCTAAACTAACTCTCATGCACTCCGTAAAGAGAATCTCTAGCAATGAAAAACTTAAAAATTATTTCTTGCCTAGTAGTAAAGAGGATGAGGAAGAGTAAAGTCTATTGGGGTGAATGATGAGGCGCATTTAAATACCTCAAATTCAATTAAGGGAAAAAATATGAGATTTTTTCTAACTTAAAAAATAAAAAATATGGTTAACCGTAAGAGAGGCTGAGGAAATCAAAGAGTAAAGTCTATTATATGATGAATGATGAAGTGGGTTTAAAATGCCTTAAATCCAACTAAACGAAGAAATATGAGATTTCTTCCCCAATGGGGTAACTATTTGGTTATGGGTTATTAATGTAAGGATGTACCAAATGAATCTAACCCAAATCCAAATTTAAAATAAAAGGATTCGAATCTAAAAAGGAAAAAAATAAGTTAATTCCTTTTTCTTAATGCCTTAATAAAATAAATTTTAAAAAATAAAATAAATATAACCTTTAATAAAGCAAGAGAAGGCATATCTAAGTGAAAGAGAGTCATTTTTATATATAACATAATGACAAGTAAACAACTAACACTATAGATTTCTCATGAGTACTAATAGGTTAACATCCACTCAATGAGAAGATATGTAAAGTTTAAACCATTTAAGTCCTCTTTGCTATATATTAAAAAAAACCTTAATTTTTTTTATTAATAATATTTAAAAAAAATAAAAAAAATCTATATATTATAAGTTATTATATAAGTTATGCGGCCAATACCAAGCATCGAAGCGAAGATGTTTACCCAATTATTTCATGGAATTTCCTTTAACAACTTCAATACCTCATCATAAATAGTGGAAAGAACATGCAATAGGTTTTGCATGTTAACAAGATTTACTTTATCATGAATAGAGATTTTTTTTTTTCCACGGGAAAGTTTTTCGTTTATATTCATCAGTATATAAACTTTTTACAGAGCAACATCATTACAAAATCCATCCCAGAAACTCAACAGGGTTCGACTACAAGACCTCCTCCAATCTCTTCGAGAAAGGTACAGTCTTACCGTCTAAGTTGTCTCAAGGGACTTATCATAAATAAGGATTTACCTCATCATAAATAGTGGAAAGCACATGCAATAAGTTTTGCATGTTAACAAGATTTATTGCACTAATGATATACCTTTTATCACGCTCATAATTTGACTTTAACTTTAAATAAATAATTTATTTCTTTATGTTTCGTTTGTTCATTAATGATGTTGTAAGAATAAATCTTTTGGAACAGAGTTAGTGTGATCTAAAGCCCTGAAATGATTTATAATTTCACATATTTATCACCATTGTCTCCATAGATATATTTATAAAATAATGATGTTGAAAATACTTTTATAATTAGAATTGGTGGATATTATCATGTCATTACATCATTGGAAGGATTGCATAAATATAATATTCAATATACAAATTATAAAATATAAAAATAAAAATAAAAAAACATTTATGTGTAAAATTAGATGTTAAAATTGAAGTTAAAAAATAATAATCAAATTTAGATTATTAAAATAAATCAGTTTAAATCCATTTTAACAAACATATTAAGAAACAAAAAAATATTTTCATTTTAAAATTAAGAAGAACATAATAATATATCACATTTATATATAATACTAATTAATCATTTATATATCACATTTATATAAACTCTAGTTGGGTGTAGGGGATCCCTTTCCCCATAAATAAAGAAGTCTATGCACCTTCTTGTCCCATAAACAAAGAAGTCTCATACACCAATTTGGTGTCTAGGGTATTTGTAACATGATGATGATGATGATGATCATCACTACTATTACTACATATATGTTTATTATATTAACTAATTAATTCATCATCATCACTATTACTACATGTATGTCATCGTCGTCATCATCATTATCATCATCATCATCACTATTACTACAATTACATCATCATCACCACCACTATTACTACAACTACATGTATGTCATCGTCTTCGTCGTCGTCGTCGACGTCGCTGCCATCATCATCATCATCATCATCAAAAAATTAGATTCCTAATATCCATCTTAATTAGATTTTAAGATTCCAAGTCATGTTTTTGGTTACATGTAATTGAATGTTGATTTAAATTTAGAATGTACAAAATTAAAATTAAATCTAAGCATCAATTCACTCTCTCAATGATGATGATCGATCAAAACCGTTGTTGCTTGTGTTTAAACTGGTGAAAGTCGAGCAATTGTGTACCTTTATTTCTTAGAGATAATGCTCACATTAAATGTTACATACTAGAGTCTAGGGATTGGATTGGGTTTGTTGGAGAGTTGAGAGATTCTCTCAACCTCTCCCTCCAAGAGTGAAATTAGTTGGATCTGAATCCAACTTATATTTGTGTATTGTGTTGTGTTCATGATATTTAATATACAAATTGTTTGTGTGAGTTGAATTCTTCCAATTAACAATTTGGTATCAAAGCTGAGGATCACGAATGACTGGTTGAGTTCTAGAGGTAGATCCGTGGAGCCATTTTTGTTGTCGGCTTTGTGAAGACTATCTGATTGAGTGCTTGACGAGTTGTTCAAATATATCAAGACTATATTTCACATTGACTATCAACTCCTGGTAGAGCCATCGGTTAAGACGTAAGGCAGAACAAGACCATCTGTTATGTAGGTGAAAGGCATAAGGCATTGAACTTTATCAATTGTGCATGCCAGAGAAATAACAACTTGAAAGGAATAAGTGCCACACATTCTTTGATTACTATCGTTGTTTCATTTCCGTGGAGGGGAATCGTTGGTTGAAATTTCTGAGGAACGTTTCCATATTGTGTGTGGAGGAGTTGATCTATACATGGAGGAGAGAGCACACATTGATTGGTCAGAGGAAAGAGGGAGACACTACAGCAAGAGGTAATATGGAGTCATCTATTGCATTTGAGAAATTTAATGGCATCAATTTTTATACATGGAAAGTCAAAGTACAAATGCATTTGATGAATAAGGGATTGTGGAGTTTAATAAAAGGAACAAAAAAAACACCTACATATGCCAAGCTATTAAGTGAATGGGAGAAGAGAGAAGACAGGGCCAAGGATATTATTGGATTTGGTCTCTCAGACACTCAATTGCATTTAGTTGATTTAGCTAAATCATCTACAGATATTTGGGAGCAATTAAGTAAACTATTTGGAGAAAAGACTTTAAACTCAAAGTTCTCTCTTAAATTGCAACTCTTTATCCTTAAAATGAAAGATGAGATACCGCTATCGAATCATATAAATTCTTTAATGTCACTTTTAATGCAATTAGCTGATGTTGGTACGAAGGTAGAGGCAGAAGTTTCTAAATCAATTCTGCTAAATAGTCTATCTTCTAAATATAACTATATTATATTCGCATTAAGTCAAATGTCTTCTCAGTCCTTAGAAGAAATGGTAGCATCACTTTTAGATGAAGACAAAATGATGAATCCAGAGAACATAAATGTCCATCATGAAATTGCATCGTACTGAAATGATAAGATGAGAAAAAACAAAGGTTCAACAGAATGATTCTACTGTCACAAGAATGGACATATAGCCTGGAATTGTAGATCTCATGCTAGAGATCTTCTGAATGGAAAAGAAACTACAAACATTGCCAACTTGGATAACTTATCAGAAACATAAAGTGATGAAGAACCACAAGGGTCATCTCTCAAATTGTTCTAAAAATGAGGGTGGTGTGTTTAATGTTATTATGTATGTGTGGTGTGCTAGTTAAGTTGTAATTTTTCAACATAATGTTATAATTATTTTTATGTAAGGTCAAGTTGTGAAACGGACTCTTGAAATTTTTTTGTATCCAGATCATTTTTCTATATAACTCTTTAAATTTTCTCTTCAGGGGAATTTCACAGATGGAAGTGTATCCATAAAATGGTTCAGTGTCGAGATTGTCCTTCCGGGAGGTCGAAAAGCATCAGTTCTACAAGTGGGAAACTCGAAAGTGTGTAGAAGAAAAGAGTGGAAACTGTGAGATTGCAGAGCGGGTGTAAGTGTTGATGAAGCCCAGTCAGACAAAGAATTATTGCAATTTGTTATTTGATATTTTTTGTAATGTAAGCATTAAAGGGGGGTGTTAGAGATAATTCTCACATTAAATGCTACATACTAGAGTCTAGGGATTGGATTGAGTTTGTTGGAGGATGTTGAAAGATTCTCTCAACCTCTCCCTCCAAGAGTGGAATTAGTTGGATCTAAATCCAGCTTATATATGTGTATTGTGTTGTGTTCATGATATTTAATATACAAACTGTTTGTGTTAGCTTAATTCTTCCGATTAACAATTTTATTTAGTGACAAAATAATAAAGAAAGTCGAGCAAGTTGTGTTCCGGATAGAATCTAGCCACTGATTGATCCAAACTGCATTTTAACTTTCACAGTTCATAGTTTTTATTTTACTGTATTATGTATATTTCAATTATAAAAGAGTAAGGTTTGGTATTGTAGTAAGACTTAAAACTGTTTTTAATTGGCTAAAATCTAGTTTTTTTGAAACATTTTAATTGCTAGAGTTAGAGGTATCAAGAGTGGAAGTCTACTCCTATTAAGTACTATCAACTAGTTATTTTAGGTGAAGTAGTTTTTCTTAAACCTCACTAATAGCAATCAATAATAGATGTCCTCACTACTAATTAACAACTAACTGATAGATTTAGTTACCTTCCCACTAAAAATTATAAAAGTAGTGTAATGATTAATAAATTAGTTAGTAAAAAAACTCAGTAGTTAATTTCAAGAGTAAATAAACTAGAAGATATAATATGAATGTTATAAATAACTCAATAAAAAATATCATCTCATTTTCACACGAGTGGGTAGCAAAGTCAACTACGTTAGTAGGATGATTAGATGTTAAGAGTCAGCGATGTAAGCAATTTACTGAGTGGAGAATCTCCCATTAAGCCACCCCGCCAATTGACTACACTTAGCTACATTTAGATCTAGCTTTGATCTGTGTTAAGTCTTTTTAATAATCATTTAACCAATTCCAGGATGTCAGAGAAAATGGAAAATGTAAAGCATGAAAGGATTAAAAAAACTTTGAAATTTCAAAACATAAAATCCATGTTAGGTTAGACAACCAACCAGAACAATTGTTTTAAACCCGTCCAATAATATTTTAAAACATTGAAAAAATCAACGTCAAAGAAAATGAAAGAGGGACGGTCTCCATGTTAAGTCAGGCAACCAACCAGAACATGTGCGTTAACTCCCTTATTTGAAAGCATTAAAAACACCAGCTCTAAAATGTCAAAGAAAATGAAAGATGAAGATCTGTTTAGCGAACAAGAACAAACGTGTTAAGCCCATTTAAGAAAACCGATTCCAAGAGAATATAGACCATAAAAAAAACCTAAAATATGGAAGAGGAACACCAATTTCCATATTAGGTTATGCAACTGACAAGAACAACCGTGTTTATTATTATTGCGCTGCAATAGCGTGACTTAAACGGAAAAACTGAGAAGTGTGAATGGCGTCGCGATTTAAATTAATGTCGTCATCTAAATATGTGTAAACATGAATCTTATTAGTCATGTCCCATGGGATGTCACGTACATAATTTGACTTTAATTTTAAGTAAATAAATAAATAGTAGCATGTCATTACATTATATAAAGTATTGCATAAGTATAATATTTAATATACAAATTATAAAATCAAATAAAAATATCATATTTTTTTTTAAAATAAAAGTGAAGATTTACGTTTCATTCCAGATTAACACAAATATAATAATATATCACATTTATATATAATACTAATTAATTATTTATATATCACATTTATATAGACTTTAGTTGGGTGGAGGGGATCTCTTTTCTTATAAACAAAGAACTATACACCTTCTTGTCTCATCAATAAAAAAGTTTTATATAACAATTTGGTCTCTAGATTACCTATGACTACATGTATGTTTATAATAATAATTAATTAATTCATCATCATCATCACTATTACTACATGTATGTTGTCGTCGTCGTCATCATCATCATCATCACTATCACTAGAACTACATGTATGTCATCGTCGTTGTCGTCATCATCATCATCATCATCACTATTACTACAACTACATGTATGTCTTCGTCCTCATCATCATCGACGTCGTCTTCATCTTCATCATCGCTACAACTACATGTATTATTAAGTCATCCTCGTCCTCGTCCTTGTCGTCATCATCACTAAAACTACATGTATTATTACGTCATCGTCGTCATCGCTGTCATCATCATCATTGTTGTCATCATCACCATTTCATCATTTGTTTCAAGAGAAAAGAAAAGAATGCCATGGCTAATTCTCTGGCTTTCAACATTTCATTTGTTCCAAGAGAAAAGAATGCCATGGTTGATTCTCTGGCTATTTCAACAAGTAATTTTAGAGTCCCTGACCACCCAAACTCAGGTACGATGTAGAAGTAAAATATAGACCCTCTATACCTAACAATGTTAAGCATTGGAAAGTGTTCGAGGATGATCTTGAAATCAAAATATTCCTGGAGACTGTTGAAGAATATTCTGCATTACACATTGATAAATATCTTGATTCTGAAATAAACCCTCATGCTGATGTTTTTCTGAAAAAAATTGCTAATCATCATATTGTCCAGTTGCCCAACAATCATATCCCAAAGGGACTAGATCCTTTGCAAAGACTATTTGACAAGAATGGTGTGGCAGTAAAGGGTAAAATTTCAAATGAGGATGTTGATGTACCTGAGTGCAATATTGGTACGAAGGAGGATTCAGAATTTGTCAAGTTGTCAAGCAACTTGTCAAGGGAGAAAAGGGACAAGTACACTGAGTTATTAAGATAATTCATTGATATGTTTGCCTGGACCTATGAATACCTCAGAACATAAGACATAAGCATCATTGAGCATAGGATCCAACTGAAAGAAGAAGCCAAACCATTTAGGTAGAAATTAAGAAAAATAAATCCTATGTTGTTGCCTATTATGGAAAGAGAGGTAAAGAAGTTGTTGGATGCCCAAATAATTGTCCCCTTGATATATTTTGAATGGGTGGCCAACCTGGTCCTAGTAAGGAAAAAGAATGGAGAAATCAGGATCTGTGTTGATTTCAGGAACCTGAACAAAAGCTCTAAAAAGGACAATTATCCTTTGTCAAAGATGGAACATATATTGTAGAGGGTGACAGGTGCATCCAAAATTTCCATGATTGATGGATTTTCAGGCTATAATCAGATATTTTCCATGCCTGGATACAGAGAAAAGACTGCTTTAACCACTCCTTGGGGCACATTCATGTATGCTAAAATTCCCTTTGGATTGATGAATGCAGGGGCGACCTTTCAGCGAGCCATGGATATAGCCTTTATTGGGGAAAGGGACAAGTTTGTAGTCATCTATTTGGATGACATTAAATTATTCTTCTATAGATATGATAAAGAACATTGATGTCATCTAAGAAGGGTCTTCTTTAAATTTCGAAGGTTTGGTCTCTCCTTAAATCCCAAGAAGTCTTTATTTTCCATGCAAGAGGGGAAATTGTTGGGACACATAGTATCAACTAAGGGAGTCAGAATTGATTCAAGCAGGGTATACACAATTCAAACCTTGTCACTTCCCATATCCAAGAAGGAAGTTTAGTCGTTCCTGGGCAAAAGTAATTTTCTGAGAAGGTTTGTTTCAAATTTTGTTGAACTAGTAAAGCATATTACAACCATGCTCAGGAAGGGGAATGAAGTGAAATGGACTGTTGATTCTAGAAACTCTTTCAACCAAATCAAGAAAGAACTGAATGAGGTCCATGTGCTTATCAGTCTTGATTACTCCAAAGATTTTTTTATTTTTTCTTTTGTTTTTTTTTATACAACGGTCATTGTCTTATTGCAGAAAAACACTGAAGGGTTGGAGCAACCTATTTCATTTTTCAACAAATAACTAAGGGATGTTGAGACTAGATATGACATCATGGAGAAGCAGGCATATGCCTTGGTAAAAGCTCTCAAATATTTTAGAGTCTATGATCTACATTCAAAGATCATTGCATATATCCCTCTAGCTTTGGTGAAGGACACTCTTATCCAACATGACATAGATGGAAAAAGGATCAAGTGGATTGCCAAAATCCTTGAGTTTGATTTGGAAATAAATCCTACCAAACTAGTCAAAGGCCAAGGTTTAGCCAATATATTGACCTAATATAATTGCAAATATTTGGAGGTTAATTTCATCAACACCTGTTCAGAAAATCACCAAGATGAGTTGTCTCATGCAATCCCACCAATTAGCCCTCCATTGGAAGAATGCACCTGGTACAAAGAGATTATATTTTTTCTACAAGAGTTAAGACCTCCTAATGGAATGGGGAAAAGAACAACTAGAACCTTAAAGCTCAAAGTAATTAGATATTGTCGTATTGACTAGGTCTTGTATTGGAAAGACCCTTTAGGAGTACTCCTGAGATGTGTAAACCCACAAGAGGCTCAAAGGATTATGTTTGATTTTCATGACAACCTACGTGGGGGACATCCCTTCTGGATAACCATAGCCTATAAAGTTCTCAGGGCTGGGTACTTTTGGCCTAGTCTATTCACGGATGCCTATGCAAAGATCAGGGCTTGTGTTAAGTGCCAAAAGTTCTCTGGGAAGTAGCAACTCAAGTCTCTGCCATTGAAGCATGTGGTAGTTGCAGAACCCTTTCCGTAGTGGGGCCTGGAATTTATTGGGGAAATTCATCCGACTTCAAGTGGTCAACATAGATGGATCTCAAATGCAACAGATTATTTCACCAAATGGATAGAATCTATCCCACAAGGAATGCTTCTCACAAAGTATTCATTGGTTTCCTTGAAGATATTATGGCAAGGTTTGGTTCTCCAAATAGAATTGTCACTGATAACACTGCTTCCTTCAAGGCCGATCCATTGGTCAAATTCTATGAGGAGTTCAAAATTTCATTGATCCACTCCACCCCCTACTATCCCCAAGGAAATGAACTAGCAGAGTCCTCTAACAAAAGCCTCATGAAGATTATCAAAAGACTGCTAGAGGACAACAAGAAAGCATGGGATTCAAATCTCAAATTGGCTCTATGGGCTGACAGAGTGACAACAAAGAGATCTTTGGGTGTATCTCATTTTCAGCTCATGTATGGAGTTGAGGCCACCTTTCCTTCTCAGCTCACCTTGGCAGTGGAAAAATTATTCCAAGATTACCAAGGGGAGCCTGATGATATGATCAGAAGAATACAACAACTGGTAGAAGTGTAGCAGACTAGAGAGAAGATGTTGGACAAAGCACATGAACATCAGTAGAATATAAAATAGGCCTTTGACAGGAAGAGAAGTAAAGAGGATTTCTAGTTGCAAGATCTAATACTCAAATGGGATGCACCCAAGCAAGACAACGGAAAGCATGGTAAATTTGAATCCGTCTAGATTGGACCCTTCAAAATTTCTGAGATATTTCCAAATAACACTTACAGGTTGCAAAATTTGGAGGGGGGTGAAGTCTTTGGTAGCCCTATTAATGGGAATTTTCTTAAAAAGTTCTTTGTTTGAGCCATGGATGGATCCTCCACACCATTGTAAATATAATTTAATTCATATTTGAGTAGCTGATTCCATAACCCAACAGTAAGGTGACTAAAGATGTGAGTTCTTGGAATCTCATAGGGAGAAGGCCATCCATCATGGAGCCAAATTTTATCACATAGGTTTGTAAAGGGGTGTTTTTCCCTCAAGAATGGACACCATGGAAAAAAGGTGACAAGAAGTAGGCAAAAAACCCATAAAGCAGCCTTATCCTAAGTATTTCGTTTCCATGACGCATTATACTAAGGGGCTTGTAGATCTGAGCAACTGAGATCGGCACACTCATATCTATGATGTAGGATCCATATCGAATCTCCCCCCCCGAACTTCTAACTTTAATAGGGGGGTCCGAGTTGGTAATTTTTTAGCATGATCCCCCCACCATCATGGTTCTTGCTCATTAACTCAGACCCNACCACCTCTCCCCCCCTGAGTAGACCACTTACTTCCTCTGCATACTGTCCACATATTCCGCTGACACTTGTTCCCCACTTCATCTCTCTCCTCTACCTATCGCATCTCCCACTCTCTCTCCACCTTTCGCTACAACAAACATATCCTCCACTCAATGTCCCACCTTCGTACCTCACCCTCTTACCTCCTGCCATGTTTTTTCCACTCACCCAAATTCCATATCTCCTTTCGATTTCTGCCTCTCGCCCCCTGCCATCTATCTCCCACATCCTACACCTCAACTGGTCAATCCTACCTCATCCAACCACCGAATCTCCTCTTCCACTTCCATGTCACTTCTTTGTTCCTCCTCTCCTCTGCACCTTTACCTCTCAGTGTCTGCATTCAGTCACATACACTTTTCCGGTCACCACCTCGCCGCTTGTAACTGTCCACCTAGCCCCCGAGTGTACGCCATAGCT
Source organism: Picea sitchensis (assembly GCA_010110895.2). Classification (NCBI taxonomy): domain Eukaryota; kingdom Viridiplantae; phylum Streptophyta; class Pinopsida; order Pinales; family Pinaceae; genus Picea; species Picea sitchensis. The sequence continues at coordinate 219,908 of SNQJ01S0019884.1, forward strand.
CGCTAAGTTTTTACCAATTGTCTCATGAGTGCCTTCTCTTCAGAATCCTTCATCCATCTGTCAGTTGTCCCGACTAACATCTAGCAGAGCATAGATGATGAAAGAAAGACCGCCATGTCTTCCGGTTCATTCATTGACTTGGCCCACTCAGATTCCTATGAATTTGTTAATGTAAACATGGAAGGTGGGTGAGACATCGCCTCCTTCCATAAATAGAAGTTCATAAAGGGAAAAATCGTAGAGGCAGACAATCAGTCAAGATTGACAGAGATTGTGTTTGACAGAAGACTGCATGGGCAGTCTAACCAACATCTGCATGCACAACCTGATAGAGAACCTCATCAACGCAAATCTTTCAAAGCATGACAAGTTCACCTCAGGCAGTCACAGCGAGTTTAGAGTATATGCAGGCATTTTTGCCATTTCTTTTAGGGTGGATGGTTGAGCTACACTCCCTATTTGTAAAGTTTTAGTAAATCCTCTGGTTCTCTGGTTATATATGACGTTTTTGAGACTTCTTGTTTAATAATAGTTAGCCTTCCTCCCCATCTCTTTTGCCTCTGATACTAAAATATCGATCATGGATGATCCAGTCAAGTTGTTATGATGGTATTGCAATGTATGTTTGATTGTAGTGTTGTTGTAAAGTTTTTGATTTATTGAAGCTATGAATCAAGAGGATCTTGTCCTCAGAGTTTTTCTCTCCTGTACATTTTCTCCTCAGTTTCTGCCCCCTACTTACCCTTACTACAACTTAATGATTGGATTTAGATCAAGACCTTATCTGCCTATGCATATCAGTCTAGTTTTCTGAGTTAAAGTGATACTATCTTGAGTTTGCATCCATTAGACCCCCCTTAAATTTATTCATCATGACATACAACTGATGGGTAATGTGCTTACCTCTGCTGCAATCCAGAGGTGACTTATAGTTGTAACAAAAGGGAGGGAGGGGGAGAGATATGGAGTGAGGAGGCAGAGAGAGAGAGGGAGAGACACAAATATGGGGGAGATAGAGATGGAATGGGTGTGAGAGTGTGAGGCATGGTGAGGAAAGGTATAGTTATAGATCATTTTATAAGTCTAGGTCGAGTTCTAGATCTAGGTCATGGTATAAGTATAAGTATAGGTCTAGGTCTAGGTCTTGAAATGCATTTCCATGTCTAGGTCAAGGCCATGTCTTTCCTTACCATGCCTTGCCTTGAAATCTACCAAAATTTCTAGTGTGGGAGAGTGTGAGAGGGAGAGAGAGAAGAAGAAAAAGAGGAGAGGTAGAGAGTGAGTGTGTGAGAGTGTGGGATGGATAGAGAGGAAGACACAAATGGGGGATAGAAATAGTGTGTGAGAGGGTGTGGGAGGGAGAGAGAGGAAGGAATATAGGGGAGGTAGAGATATTGTGTGNGTGAGAGGAAGGGGGGGAATACATAGAGAGATAGAGAGGGGGGATAGGGATAGAAAGAGGGGAAGAGAGAGAGTGAGACTGAGACTAACAACGAGGATAAAAAAAAGTTATGGGAGAGAGGGGGGGTTAATAGGGGAGGGAAGGACAAAGAGAGAGAGAGAGAGAGAGAGAGAGAGAGAGAGAGAGAGGGTGTGAGAGTCTTAGGCATGTCAAAGAAAGGTTTAGGTCTAGGTCTTTCCTTGACTTATGATGTCTAGATATTGCCATGTCTAGGTATTACCATGTATATGTGTGTGTGAGGGAGAGAGAGAAAGAGACATATAGGGGGGGGTGTAGAAAAGGGAACACTCTTAAAGGAGGCCAGGGAACCATGGGATCCTGAACAAGGCCCTCACTAATGGAGGCCAAGGAGCGATGGGCTCCTATAAAAGGAACGATGGGTTCCTATAAAAGTAAATCCTTAAAGGAGGCCAAAGAATAATGGATTCTTGGGAAAGGCACTATGTGACGGAGGCTAGGGAAACACAAATTCCTGAACATGGCCCACCATAAGGAAGGCAAAAAAACAATGAGTTCCTAAAAATGATACTCTCTTAAGGAGGCCAGGGAACCATGGGTTTTTGAAAATGCATTCCCTGAAGAAGGTCAGGGAACCATAGTTTCCCAAACAAGGCAGAACCTAAGGGAGGAAATTTTTCCCTTGTGTGGGTAACTAAAAATGACCAAGGCTAAGGGGGCCTGACCACAAGAAGTAATGAAACTATTTTTTTGGATCATTCTGATTAGGCCATGTGGCTTGTAATCTCATGATTTCTGGGGGCATTGGAAATAAGGTGGTGCTATAATGGTTCCCATGAGGGGTATATTGTGAGCTGGTGTTGTGTCGAGAGATAGGTATTATGAGATCAATGTGGGAAGTGGTAATTCCCCCTGTATTATCATATGAGGACTAGGTCGAGGGTTGTTTCCAAATACCAAAGATGACGGACCAAAGGTATAATAGTAGGGAGTTTACGGTTGGACATCCACTAAAGAGGATATGGAATAGTGTATCTGATCCACTATTTTTTGTAATATCTATTG